>JABWUW010000018.1:0-68731 GCA_019426095.1 Ganoderma lucidum
AATTTTTTTGTGGATGCATGCCTTCCGTTGCAACCCGCACCTGGTGCATACTTGCATAAGATGGCCGTCGAAGAGTTGCACGGGCGGAATCGACGCACCTTCTTCTCATGATCAGTTGAAACCCGCCGGGCCTCATCCTAAAGGACTTGATTTCAAGAACACACATTGACACGTGCAGAGTTTCGAACAGAGATGGTCCATGCGTAAAACCGGGGGCGAGAGATCAGCACTCAGCAGACGCGGCAACGAGGATTTGGAGAAAGGGAGATTTGGAGAAAGGGAGACGCATACAGGCAGCATCGATGACTGCGCCTCCACGGGCGTTTGATGGGGCCGTTTGGCGCCTGAGACGGACGTACTGGTTCGATCTGCCGCAGTCTGCCGCCCACGGATAAGTACATCAGCGCTACATCCGACCTCAACTTTTCACTACCAACTCAGGGTGACACCGCCGGGCCGTCCAACAGGCTCTGTCGTCGGCGCATCGGGCACAGTTACTAGCATAGAGAATAGGAATTGGTACGTACTTTCCCATATCTCCGTCCGCTCGTCACGTCAACAACGGAGTTTAGTTTCATAACAATCCTTCAGAACAGAGAACCCCAATGGTGGACAGAACTACGGCGAAAGGTTGGTTGCTTCCTTGACGGGTCCAGCTACAAGCTCACTTTCTACGGGCATCTATCACAGTAAACCGGAGATTTGGACCATTCAACCCATGGACGGGCACGATCCGGCGGCGACCCCAAGTTGGCCGCGCGTTGCTGGGAGCCTAATCCCTCGGGCGATGCGCTTCCCCAAAGCTATTTGCTTCTGAATGTCAGTCAACTTACTACTGAAAATCCAGATTCAAGTGTCTGATACTGTGCAGATAGATACGTAGAAGAGTTGCTGTGCCGGATGTCGACTCACCGACGACCAGCGTTAGAAGGTTAATTGCGCAGACGTCAGAGCGTGCGTAGGTGTCTCAACAACCTTTATTCACAAACAGATTAGATAACCTTTATTCACCATAACAAATAGCGGTGTCGTCCTCGGAGACTTTCCAGTCGACGAACACAGGCTCATCAACGTCCTGGTCATGGATTGACGCCATCCTCCAGGTCCGTCGCAGCTAAAATCCGTCGACTTGCCACGAACGCAATGCTTTCTAGTGCAGATTCCCGAAGATACAGAATGTCCAGTGTCGACGGGACGTGATTCACGACCCGATAATCGTGAGCTTCAAGCTCATTTCACCGTCTCGCGGAGGGTAGAGGACCGACTGTTTCTAGCGGAATCCCCTGCGCCACCCCTTCGCACTCTGTAGGTACCTCCTACACGCTACGTCTTCCGCGTCGTCTTACAATTCCACAGTACCAGTAGACCTCCGTCCCTCCCTCTCACACCGATACCATCCCTGAATCCCTGAATTCTTGAACCCTCCACACGCGACCGGTCAGCATGCTACTCCCCCAGACACAAAATCTGGCAACACTTTCAGCAAATCGCGCAGAAGTACAAAGCGCTGCGGTATATCAAACTCAACCACAAAGTCGCCCGCGCCCAGCGGGCAGTGGTGCATCCGCATCCGCCATACACGCCGACCTAGGCGCGCACGTGGAGAGACAGAGGGATGACGTTGCGGACGTCTTCGTCATGGTCGTCGGCTCGATCTCATCATCTCTCGATGGAAGGTGCCTGACGGTCGGAGCCGTAAGATTATCGGGGTCATCGGGTCGGTGAGCAGTTACTGTGGATGCGTGTGTTGCGGGCTGAGTCTGATTCGTGCGCGGGTGCACAGGCCGACCGCGCTTCAGTCGCGACTGCGTTCCGTCGACTACGTCCGCGGACAGACATGGATTGCGCGGTCTGTCGTTTCGAGCCGCTTTTACAGGTCCTGGGTCAGGAGAGTACTGAGAAGGAGAACGACCATGAGTCACCCACGTACGTCCCGTCCGCGAGAGCTCATTCACGTACTCATACCCACGGGATCGCAGGAGTCTTCATCCCGGAAGAAGTCGAGCGATTCAAGGCCGCTTCAGCTTCTTTTTCAAAGCGAGACGGGCGGTCGACGCTTCGTTGAACGTGAGCTCCCTCTGGTGTGGGTCGCGACTGACCTAATGGCTCGTTGTATGCGCAGTCATGGAACGCCGCCACGATCCTTGGCAGTCCTCTTCAGGCTCGTCTCCGCGCAAATCAAAATCACATGCAGTTGAGGCTCTCCAAGCGGCCGGTACATGCAGTTGAGGCTCTCCAAGCGGCCGGTACAGCCCAGAAGAGTGCGTACTGCACCTCCCTCCGTCGTCTTCATCCTCTGGTCTTATGATATTCGGGGTTCTGGTGTAGTCATCACTAATGTCCAGGTTTGCGCGATACCTGGATACCTCGAAGTTCCATAGAGGAAAAACGTAAGCGAGCCGTGCTCCGCTTTGCACTTGCGCTGTGCTGAACAAAGTGAAGTATCGACTTTGCGTTTATTGCGATCAAGTCGTTTATGTGGAGCGGCATCGAGACGGAAGACGACGCGCGCCAAGGCCTGGACATTGTCTTCTGTGCCACAGGTCCGTCTCTCATTCTGCGTCTCGTTGCATCGTAGCTCGAAGCTCTGACGATACACCCAAAACCGGTTCTGGCAGCTTCACTTCTTGATCGTCGGGCACACCGGGTTCGGAGGTGGAAGGAGTGCCCCATCTCGGACCTGCCGCCGTGCACGGATGGCTTCCGAAACCTGTTCATAGTGATGGGCCCGAACTCGGTGATTGGCGCGGGGCCGTTCATCCAGGTCCATTGAGGTGGGCGTCGCGTATGCGGTGCAGGCGGTCGCGAAGATGCAGCGGTCGCGGCCGGAGAGCACCGAGGCGAAGGGTGCAGCGGTGAGGGATTTCGACGAGTTGATTCAGGTGCGTTTTCTCTGGGTATTTTGAGGGTGACGAGTTGGGTGTTGAGGCTGACGTGTCACGTCAATGGCAGGGATATTTCAGGGAGGTATGTCGTCACGCGTACTAGGGACCGGGCGTTTCCTGACGATGTTGGAGACCTCAGACCGCGCTCAGCGTAGGAATACGGTCGTCGTATACGCTCAGCAGAGATACAGGGCGGGTATTCGGAATATGAGCAGGTAAGTCCTCATGTTCGGATTGCTCTCATCCGTTCCGTCTCCACGCCGATGGTTGGTCGGTCGTATGTTTGTGTTGCAGTGAGTCGTGCCGCGGACGCTATGGATTCGAGCGGTTGACGGAGCGTTCTACTCACTGATCACCAGGGCCATAGTACTTGAGTAGAGCGTACATTGACCCGCCACCCGGGGTGTCGTAGTCTGTTCAGATCCGCGTCATGCCCCAAGCTGATGTACTGGATTTGGTTGGGATTTGGTTGGTTCACGCGGTCATATCTGAATAAGCATTTCGTCCCATGCACTTTCCGGGAATTTATCAATTGGATATACACAGATACATTTATCCAGGTCGGAAGCTACATAGCGGGGTAGTTTATGGGATGCTTGATATGGATGATGATTCGATGGCTACTCGGGTGTACATTGTGGGGATACCTGGGACTCGAATTTGTCAGGAACTCTGTTTGTGTAGTCACGTCTGTCACTCACGAACCGAGTTTCAGCCAATACCCCACCACACGCTACGGATCGCTATCAGAGCCCCCAAGTCCCTTCTCCACGCCCTTTTTGACGAGGATCCCGATGTCCCGGCACAGTAACTTGTTGAAAGTCTTCAAGAGGATGGGGGTATCAAACCCCTCTTTCTCAATGGGTGTGATGCCGAAGTTGGAATATATCTTGCGGTGGGTACCATCCGCCGCAAAATAGACTTTCTCCGGGTTTTCTATCGGTGATTTCTGTATGAGCTCGTTCACTGCCGTAATGGCCGTGAAACAAGGTTCGCAGCAGAGTTTGCTACATCCGATATAGGGGAAAACTTTGCCAAGGAGATTGGATTGAATGACGTGACGCAAAAGTTTCCCTTCGCAGTGTTGTTTGTGTGTCGTGTTAATGGTGAATTTTGTGTGCGACTTAGTGTACTCGCGTTCGAGTTGAAGTGTGGTCTTTTTGGCATTTGTGCTAATTCGCTTCCACACGTCCATGTCTTTGGCGTATTTATTGTTCTCCCCATGGACCAGTGAAAGTGCATCGGTATAAGCCTTCTTGATACGCAATGCATCTGGGGAGGTGGGAGCTAGGTTCAAGGGGTAGTTTGCAAGCCCCCCAGATTGCGGCCCCCGTTGTACCCAGGTAATCAGCTGACCTGCACAGTTGGCTGTGCGTGCTGCTTGAAATGTACGTTGCATCTCAGGATTTTTGAGAAGTGCAATGATGGTTTCAATTGCATTCCTTGTTTTCACCATTTTCTGAAGAATGCGGAAAGGTGTAGCTCCCTCTATAACTTGCATTAGATATACTGAAAATGCATCAAAGATATAATCTCACTTGATTTCCATTCCCTCAAGACAGCCTGTCCCGTTAGCCAGTTCTTGGTTTCAGGAACCATAAATGCCTCCTGCCGCACACGAGTACAAGCTTCATGTAAAGGAAAATAGTCCTGGAGATCCTGTGGTGGACTATTTATGATGTCCAGAACGGCATGGACAGCACGGATGAGTTCGAGAAGCCTGACAGGCTTTGGGGTTCCCTGGTTCACATAAAGCAATTCTTCCAGAAAGTGCACAAGGTATTGCCCTCGATTGTTGGTCTTCGTCATACGCCTGCAAAACTTCTCCCAGGTGGCTTTGTAGACGTAGTTGATGAGGTTCTTTACCACCGCATCAAATTCAGACTCCTTTCCCTCTTCGATTTTCTCGCTTGCCACAAGTATCTTCTCGAGGCACTGAGCAATGTATTCACCCAGTGGGCCCTTGCCTCCCTTATCCCAGTTGTCTGCGCAAATAAACTGAACTGTTTCGATCTTGCCAATGTCTTTGAAGTTGAAAATTTGTTCGACTGGCGAATTGGAGGGGAGCACCTGAAGCATTATCGCAAAGACATTGTTACCGGATGCACTAAGGGTCGAGAGTGCAGCTAGGGAATGGGTGAACTCTATCCACAGGTGTTTCAAGTCAAGACCACTGTTCATGGTTTTTACAGTGGCCTTACGGAGGGTTTGATTATTGGCAGGTGGTAGGAAAAATGTTTGGGCAAGGAACAGCAGGATATCAGTTGTATTTTCTGTGGTCCACGGATCCATGTCTAGGATAAGAGAAATATGAGCTATCACTTCAGAATATTGTTCAAAGGATTCTTACCAGAAAATGAGTTGTGTTTTTTTACAGAAATGTGTGGTTGTGTAGGAGAGTTGGGCACGAGAGATGGTGAATATTGGGGGAATCATACTACCGAATCATGCAGGCTTTATACCAGCGAGAACTCAACAGCTCCCAGTCATCCCGACAAACTGTAGTCGCTTGATCTCAGTCTGATCAAACAGAACAAGCTCAAGTCTACTCAGGGTTGTATATCACTCCGATAGGCGGGCCGTGTGAGGGATTGAAAAGTCCCAGCCACAGTGCCAGGGCCAGGGTACATCTATCATGAGATCGTGTTTCAGGAGTAAGCAGAGGCCAAAATGATTACTGACGGGTCACTATAAACACAATGATGGTAACCACCATCGAGCACATAATGAAGCACAATACAGCTTTAGACTTTAGCCCAGACTCGTGTGGGACATCTCCAATTGTGAATACTGCCCAACATTTGTGTTCCAGCCACTGACGTGAAGAGCCACCGGTGTCCAGTCAGTGCTAGTCATCATTAAGGTGCCGTAGACCGGTTGACAATAGTAAGTATTCCATATGAAGTATGTGATCACAGTGGTTTTTGGGGAACAATTGAAACGCCACCGCGAGAACACAGATTGAGCACATGTTCGATTGTAGTCACTGCCGAGTCCCGACTAGCCATCATTATTATCCGCCTTACGGAGATGCACAATTACAGCATACTCAAGTTCAGACAACTCCCGCCACCGTGCGACACATTCTACATTTTGAAACATGTTACATCATTTGAGCGCTGTGTTTCATTCTACATGATTGTTATGTTACTATTACACCTTTTCCATCCCTATGATTGTATCGGCCAGACTCTCAGCATGTGCTGTTATGTCGTTACCCATGGTTGGCTTGAGTTCAAGTTAATCAGGTTCGCCGGAGAGCGATCCCTTGAAACGCTGTGATTATGATTTGGACCGCTACTACTGGGCATGTTGTTTCAGAACAAACGGGGTCTCCACCACGCAGCTACGGGACATAGCCAAAAAGTGTGAGGCTTGCCAGTGGTCGAGGTAGTTTCATTCACATCTCCATCCCTGGTCATGCCGTCCCGGGCCCGACCTGCTTAATAAGTGATCGCCAGATGTTTCCCTGTGACAGACTTCACGTGGATATAAGACGGATCCTCCACACATTTCTCTAGCTACAGACCTTCTCGCCTCAGTCCGAGCCTATTCGTCATTCAGAACTTGTCCCACTCACAAACCATGAATCCCATCACCGACATCGACACTCTCATTGCCGCACTTTATCCTCATATCCACCAGTATCGCGAGGGTGCCCCGATTACCGCCCCTCCATCTCTCCGACCAAACAAATACAACACCGACATCCATGACCTTGTCGACGCATTTGCGAACTTGTTCGGGCTCTATCCTCACTGCGAGACTGTCGCAGTTGCCATCCAAACACCTCTTCGGATGAACACATCGCTATACATCTGTCCGTCCCCACCTACTCTCGATGGGTTCGATTCCTATGTGAACGACTGCCTCAAGCAGCTCATGATGGCGGTACTCCCAGCATCTAATGCAGAGGCCCACGGCGAGGGGGATATCTCTCAGTCGGAGCAGTGCTTCATCATGCACGCATATAGCCTGTGTTATGCAGCAATGCGTCAGCGGGCCACGATCGACAAACGCCTCTGGAACTCCCTTGTCAATCCCCACAAGCCGAAGGACGAGACTGAGGCGGAACTCAGAGAGAAGGTTTCTGATAACCTTACGGAGCTCTCGGAGCTTGTGGGCGAATTCGTCGAGACCATTTCCCGTCACAAGGTCACTTTGGGCGACGACACCCTCCAATTCCACACGTTATGTCTGCAGATCCGTGAAACGATGGAAGACGAGGAGTTCGAGAGTTATATCAACAAATATCTATGTAAGTCGCATCCCAATCATCGAAGTGCCTGTCAGGTCACCGGGACTAAATCCGTCTTCCAGACCTTCAGAGCGTCGATCATCTTCTCGCATACTACTTCCGTTTGCCCATCGCTATATCTAAACTTCTCTCCCTATCCGCACGTTTGAAATCATCCTTCGATTACAACCTATCTGCTGTTATAGTCAAGCCGTCCCGAGGAGCCCGACAATTCAAGGCGATGATGGCCGTCGACCACCTCCGGACGCACTTCGCACTGGCAGGCGACGCGATCGAATGGAAGGAGGTTGATAAGGCCTTCACCAAAGACGTGGAGTTATGGAAAGAGCGGCTCCGTTGGGACAATCAGAAGCATATGTTGTCAACCGAAGGACCGGTCATCCCACACCCGGAGGTCACACTGATAGACCTCTTCAACGACGATAAGCCAAGCCAAGGACTCGAGGCCTACATTGCATGCTCTACCATGCCTTGCTATGCTTCGGTGGCGTATGCTGGAGTCATCAACGACGTGCTCGAGGAGCGTCAGGACCGCCTCAAGTTCACGATGCGGACCGACGATCCGGAATGGTGCCGACTCTCGACTGCCAAGCCGTGGATCTTGCCGGAGAATACGACGACGAAGGTCGTAGAGAATCTGAAAAACAAGCTGTTGGAGGAGCTGGAATCCATGATGCATGAATATGCCAAGGATGAACGTGGCATGGGGTGAGTTCATATGAGTTGCTGCGAGTGATCCTTTTTGACGATGGTGCCGAAACCCCATAGGAGATTCTGAGTTCGATAGCGAAATGCGGTGGGATGAGATGAATGTTTGGATTACTAGAACGTGTAACGTACTCCATTGACGGTGATAAGGGGCTTTTAGATTGACGGTGGATAATTGGAGGACATTCCTTCAAACGGGGTTAGAACGTGAGTGAAAACGAGGCGCATGTGCGGAACCTTAACGTCTGTGTGTAGCGGCGAGTAAGGAGGCATGTTCAGTGATGAGCCATGTGGGAAAATCAGAGCTACTGGCACGAAATCCTGAGCTAGAAAAGCATCGCCCCCTTCGAGACCAATATCCCCTAACAACATGAACGAGCAAGGTTGAGACGTGGCCCACACAGTGCGCCGGCCAGATCGAATATTACACTCGCATGCGAAACGAGTCAAAATTCATTGAACATCTAAATGCATACGGCGGGTAAGCATCCTTGTCTACGAAACACCTGGGGGTTCCGTGATGGGGATAAGCTGAAGATCGGAAGGCCGTTGACAGACATGATTACTCGCCTGCTACTTGAGAGCCCGCGAGAGACAGTCGGCCGCTGCTGGCGACGACATCAAAACGACACTATGCCATGAGATTTAGGAGCCTGAGGGGTTGGATACGGGATCGAAGGAGGAATAGTGCTTACTAGTGCGTCCTATGTTCTCGCCGACATGAACATCTTTCCCTCGCAAGTGCTAGCTGTGATCCGGACTCATTCTCCGACTACTTTCTAGTATTTCGCTGCCATCTACAATCCACGTTAGAGGCCTCGCACCAATTACAACTCACTCTGCGTCTCACCTGCAGGTTAGGCTCCCCATCCGCACGAATATCATTTATTCGTCCACGAACTTGGCAGTGCTACTCAGCGGGACCATGCCCGACACGTTGCTATTGATCTATAGTACGAATATATGTTGCATTTAGAGGCAAGAGATATCAATATAGAACTCACCTGGCGAACCACGGGATGTCGCGTGCATCCCGTCCTGCATTCGAGCTGTACGACTCAATGTAGACCGGGACAGCATATATGCTGGCTAAGATGTATGCTCGTAACTTACACAAGTTCTAAAAACATTTGTCTATTAGAAGTGTATAGGGCTCCGAGGACCGAGGGACGTACTGGTAGAATAGTAGCCAGAGAGGAACTCGCAAGAAACCCAGGACCGACGTTGCCAATGGTCTGGGATGAAGATGAAGGCGAAGCTTCAACGAAGCGCCGTACATCCCGACCGCTGGAGCGCCCATGGGCGATCGACTCTGATCTTGACGACGACGATTGTCGTTTCTCCACACATGCTTTCGAGCCTTAAGCACCTGGTTATGATCTCTCGTCCAATCTTACCCTCCAGTTTACTCTTCGGCAGCTTCTTTCACTCCAGTAAGACAGAACGAACACGCCTGCGCCACCCACGACTTCCCAGAGCTCACCTCATCAACCATTCAGCAGCTGGTCGTATCGCAGAACAGTTGGCATTGGGTTTTTGCTATGGAAAAGCCCCGGAGGGCATGGTAATGGGTAATCGGTGAGTAATGGACGCACAGCTTCTTAGATGGGAGGGGACTTACGCAGCAAGACGTGCATTTTTCGTCGGTCATCACGGCTCTTCAGCATCGCGCTTGCCTTTCGCGCTCCCGATTACGAGGATGCCGTAGTGTCACAGGCCTACTAGGCCGTCCAAGGATGAACATAGAGAGCGCTGTTTCGAGCCGATATCTTGGAAGGTCTCTGGTCGAGGGTCCGCTGGGCAAGGGAACGCATGTGAGTCTCATCCTGCCAGTAAATATCCGCACCGGGTCCAAGACGTCATCTTGTGCGGGAACAGCTCGCTCCCCAAACTCCCGTACTATTTCTGACTCCCCAAACGGTACTTTGGCGCAGCGACGAACACCTACCAGCTGAACGATACCGCCTGTGACGTCGCCACCCCAGATAACCTGGCCATGTTCGTTCAACTCACTCCCGCCAATGCGATGAAATTTGTACGCATAACAATGTCTTGACCTCCGATCGGCTACTCAACCGTTGTTTGTGTTCGGTAGGACTACACGGAATCAGAGCGGAGTGTGTTCACATGAGGAATGGGCGACCAGTTGTCGCCCTTGCTCAGCGGGGTGGAAAGCTTATGAGAGGTGAGGTCGTCTGACACTTTTTTGAATCTATTTCTCGATCTGACTCGTATTGCAGGACACAACTTCGTGTGGTACAACGATGTACCAGCTTGGGTCACGGATGCGACTCAGATCGTTGCTGAGGTCGTGTAAGAGCTCTGCTTCACCATCGTCCGACACCGGGCGGGACAAATGTGAGTACGGAGTCTCTTATGACACCTGTATCCCGAACATTCACTGATCTGCATACTTTCCAGTTGTAGATGTACGTTCAGAGACCGAGGATTTCATGTATGCGCGCTGATTCGACTGTGTCTCCCTAGACGATTGGGACGTGATCAACGGTCCATCTCGCTGCCGTGTACACTTGATCTCCCGCCACCGCGGCTCGATTTCTCACACCAGAGCCCTCGAACGACGACGGCACCTGGCGCAAAACAATCTGGTACAACACCCTCAACACCTCCTACATCCCGCTCGCCCTGCACCCCGCTCACCTCGCGGACCTCCACGCCAAGCTCTACATCGACGAGTACAACACGACCGGACCCAAGCATAAAGCCTCCGCGCTCAAGGCCCTCATCCTCTCGCTCAAGGCCGCAGACGTCCCGCTACACGGCGGTTGGGAGCAGCAGCCGCACGAGACCATCGGCCGGGTACCCCTGCTCGTGGTCGTCAAGCGCAACCTGGCGGAGTTCGTGGCGCTTGGATCGAGGTCATGAACACGGAGCTCGACGTGAGATTCACGGCGCCCTCGCCGAGCTTGGTAGGTCCGGATCAGCAGAGGAGGAACTTCGAGATGATCGTGAGGGTGTGCCGTGAGGTGGAGGGGTGCGTTGGGATCACGCTGCAAGACGAGGTGTGTGCTACAGTGTTACAGTGGTCAAACCCTTCGAGCACGCTGACGAGGTTCCTTGCATGCAGTACAGTTGGATCCCTGCGAAGTTCACTGGGGAAGGAGACGTGTGCCCGTTCGACGCGGTGAATTCGCCACTTGTAGGCAGGGACGAGGAGGCAGAGGGTTGAGATGCTGGTTTCAGGACCTCCAACGGGCCAAGCCTGCGCACCGTGGCCCCATCAACCGGCTTTATTCGAGACGTCACTAGCAGTGGGTCATGAATTCGGAGTACACCCTTCATCTTCGCAATAGACGATTCTTTGGGGGCTAAATCCAGCCGCGGCGATGTTCAGTAGGAAGCGATCGCCCCTGGATCCTGACCTCCCGCCCAGCGACGACTCTATTCGCATGGTGCATCGGCCCAGAGGCACGTCGTGAGGATCAAGCATGCCAGTGGCAAGCGCGCGCGGGCGCGGAGGCGCATGCTGGCTGATAACGGGGAGCTCGATCGCCTAGGGTTCGAGGTCGGGGGGCCGGACCCACGTGGTCTCCGGGCGGCGGCGAACGTGTTCGCTGGTCAGCATTTTGGGGGGGCTCCAAGGGAGGTCATCTGCTCGCGAATGCTGGTCGACGTACGGTGTCCGAGTGGCAGCTGCGCGGATGGACGAGTAGAAGTGGCGCTGTGCCAATTCGCAACCTGCGGATAATCAGGTCGCTGCGGCGCAAGGCGTTAGAGGTTGATGAGCAGGATATAAGGGTGAGTGTACTCGTCTGTGCCCTCTTTGTTCACAATCAGCGCATACAACTGGCTCACATAACTATTGTTTACCATGGCATCCAGCGACTTCGTCCTCGGAGACTTCCTAGTTGACGAGCACAGACCCATCAGGGTAGTGGTCATAGGCGCAGGAGTTGGCGGTATACTCGCTGCTATCAGGTCGATCGTGACTACTCCTCGTCTGCTCGTCGCTGACGCTATGCCTTCCTGTACAGATTCCCACAGAAGGTTCCGAATGTGCAACTGACCGTGTACGAGAAGAATGCAGGCGTTGGTGGGACGTGGTTCACCACCCGGTACCCGTGAGTCCTCAGAATGGTTCTTCCCGCCTCTCGGACGGCCTCACGTTGACGCGTATCCAGTGGAATCGCTTGCAATAGTCCTTCTCATTCTGTGGATCCTCTCTATGTGCTATGATTTGCCACCGTATCTCACAATTACACAGTACCAATACTCCTTCGAAGACAAGGTGACCCGACCTTCTTCCCATCCACACGTACCGTCATTAATCGCTCCCGCTTCGTAGCGCGACTGGTCGGCCTTCTACTCCCCCGGCCACGAGATCCAGCAAAACTTCGAGCAAGTCGCGCGGAAGTACGACGCCCTGCAGTACATCAAACTCAATCACGAGGTCATCCGCGCCCAGTACGACGCCTCCAGCGGCCAGTGGCGCATCCGCATTCGCCGCACAGACCCCAACGCAGTCACGGGCGTATTCGAGCATCTGAGGGTATAGATGACATCGCAAACGTCTTGATCACGGCCATCGGCTCGATCAGTTGGTGGAGGATGCCCGACATCGAGGGCATCGGTGAGTTCAACGGGGAGCTGCATCACTCCGCGGGGTACGTTCCCAAGGGGAAGCCGTGGCATGGGAACGCCGAGGCTTGGGGGGATAAGAGGGTCGGGGCCATTGGCTCGGTGAGCATTTTCGAGCTGATTATTATTTGTATGTGTGGCTGATTCGTGCGCGCGCGCGCGCACGCAGGGCTCGAGCGCGCTCCAAATTGTTACAGCGCTCCAGCCCAAGGTCGCTAAGCTGGTCTACTGCCTCCGGGGTCAGGCGTGGATCGCCTCTCCCATCGGGTTCCAATGGCTCTTGTCCTAGGTCAGGAGAGCGCCAAGCAGGAGAACGACTGTGAGTCCAGCGTGAATGCGAATTCCCGCTCTGTGAGGGTTTGTCTACGCTCATACTCACGTTCATGTGCTCGCAGTGGGGTTCATTCCGGAGAAAGTTAAACGTTTTAGGACGGACTCCGAGTTCTTGACGCGCAGTCGACGCTTCGCTGAATGTGAGTTCTATGTGGGATGTGTTACTAACAATCTGACGGGTCGTGCTATACGCAGTCGTAGAATGGGGCCGTGAGCGCTCGGCCTGAGTCAAGCTCTTCTCCGTGAAAACCTCGAACAATATGCGCTCGAAGCTGTCAGAGAGGCCGGACATGGCGGAGAAGTGTGCATACTTCCCCGCCCTCCGACCTCTTGTTCCACCCATCTCACCGAGGTTCTCATCGCGAGTGCAGTCATTCTCCCGACTACCCGGTCTGCGCGAAACGAGATACCCCGGCGTCTGGGTATCTCGAAGCTCTGTGCAAGGACAACGTAAGCCCCGGCTCGAAGTGTGCTCTACTCCGAGCGTGTGCTGAACAGCGTGCAAAGGCTCGTCTTCGTGTCTTGCCCGATCAAATGGTTCACCGGGAGCGGCGCAGAGACCGAGGACGGCGCCCACCAGGACCTCGACATCATTTTCTGCGCCACAGGTCCGTGTCGTCCCGTACTCCCTGCACCTTCCACCCTCGGAGCCCCGACTGACGATAACATGTCGTAGCAGCTCCCGTTCCCGATCGTCGGGCGCGGCGGGCTCGCGCTGAACGACAAGTGGAGGGAGTACCCCGACATCGCACCTGTCGCTTTGCACGGACGGGTTCCCGAACACGTTCATGGCGATGCGCCCGAATTCGGTGATCGGCGCGGCACTGTTCATCCAGATGCTTGAGGCGAGGGTCGCGAAGATGCAGCGCGAGTGGCTGAAGAGCGTTGAGGGTAGGCCGAAGGCGGTGATAGAACCCAACGAGTGTGCTGTTGTGGATGTAGGGTTATATATTCAGGACTGACGTTTCGTGACAGGAGTATTTCAAGAAGGTATGTCGTCGGTCCTGCTGGCGATCGGCCGTTGGCTGAGGATACTGCAGACTACTAAGTAACGTGTGGCGTAGGAACGCGATCGTGGTACAAGCTTGGAGGGACACGGGTCGGGTATTCGGAGTATGGCCCGGTAAGCCCTCGATTCGGCCTCGTCTGTCTCTGTCCCTCTCATTCTGATCGATGTTCGATCCTTATATGCTTTACCATAGGCTCGGTCTTGCATGCACTGAGGACCCTGGAACATCCTCACCGGGAAGATTTCGAATACGAGAGGGCGGACGGCACGAAGAACCCGCGGCCAAACAAGGCGAGTCGGGTGATAGTGCGTCTTTCAAGTCTCGTCGAGACCTGCACGAGATACTTACGGACTGTTTGACGCGCGACTATAGGCTTGAGCCTTTGTGAACTACCTGTCCAATGTTAACGTACAGAAGTGTGTTGAATGTCCCGATGGGGCGATCATTGAGGGGAGGGGGGGTGTTGATAGGTGTAATTCCGAAGTTAGATCTGTACACCTTGCGATGCGTACCAGTTACGGCAAAGCATTCGGTGGCCCAGTACTCCTTGGAATGGCAGACGTACTCTTTTCGAGTACTAGTATCTTACCCGACAAACCCATCTGGCAAAAATTTCCGCTCGACAACCAATCCTTCATATTGTCGTTCTCAAAGGCCTCTAAGATACCATTGTGCAAGCATGGTGTACTACGTCCAGTTCCATGAAGCCGCCTGACTGGGCCGCTGGAAGGCGCGCCCTTCCTCCTTTTGCGCCGAAGCTTCGAACGCTGAGCGTATGTACTGCCCTCATGATGATGCATTGCGGCACGGTACTCATCGGCGCGTTTTTTTCAACTTTTCAGCTTCGGGACCTTCCCATGGGTGGGGCGGAATGGCTGATAGCGTCGCGTGGACCCTACTTAACAAGGTTGGAGTTGGCGGTCCCTCTGTCGAGCGATACTGAGCAGCCCGTTCACGGTATGTACTTCCTTGCTTGCGAGATATTAGTCTGAGTGGCAAAGAGAAGTCATAGTCCTCGTCGACGATCTCCAGCTCCCGAATGACATAAGCCGGCTGTTCCGCTAGCCAATCTTCGGCGTAACAATTCCTCCAAAGTCCTATAGGCGCGATTCCATCCTCGCTGTATCCTTCACGGAAGATACGTGTTCGAGGTCGGTTGCCTCCCATCGCTCGCCTATGCGGTGGGTGCGCCCAGTCGTACTGATAATACCCATCAATGGCCCAGAGAAAGTTATGAAGCTCTTGACTCTGCCATCTCGAGACGATGATGCGGTAGTCGGAGTCCGTCGTCTTCTCGCTGTCCGTCTCATCGCCGCTCATGTTGCACGGTTCAAGGAGGCGGAATAGACGCCAATGCTGTTTGTAACCTCGTCTAACGAGTAGAACCTCCCTGGATTCGTGAAGCTAACCCTTGTATTAGTACCATTGAGACCGCCACCCTGAAGAGAAAAACTCACCGTTTTCCGATGTGACCGCTGCGCTCCTTCCTTGGCGAGCTCAGCGAGCCTCTCGGGGGAAAGTGGCTTAAGCGATCGACGCCATCGCTGATGACAATACTTCATGTGGTTGTCCAGAACGAAACCAATGCACTCGTGCGTCAACATCTCCTTTGGTGTAGGATGCTTGAAGTAAGCGCCGCCCTCGACGCGCGCGAGGAACTTCTCGATGAAAACGTGGCGGTTTTCCTTGTTGAACGGATGTCGTTTCCAGGCCAAGTGGAAGTCGGGCCGGAAGTTCTTCGAAACAGTTGAAACGATATATTCTTTCCGTTCCTTGTAGTCTTGTTTTTCCTGGTCCGTAAGGGTGGGGTACTGGTGCGCGACTATGGACCAGTCGTAGATCTGCAGGAAGCTGGTCAGGCTGTGCCGCACACGAGCCTACAACAAAGGCTTCAGATCCTCAATATGACAATTTCGAATGTAGAATGTACCTTCAATCGCTTAAAGTGATCCCGTTCTTCTTTAAGTTCATCCTGGTTGACAGCGCCGCCATCACCTTTGTCACCTTCATCGTCGGCTTCGTCGCCATCATACTTGCTCTGCCCGCGCAGTCGTTGAACCTTCTCATTCACCCGCCGCCGTCTCTTTTGAGCTCTGGGTGAGTCATCGTCTAGCTTCCGTTGTTGTGCGGTCGGAGGTTGACCTTTCGAGGTGACTCCGCGTCGGGCTTCACCGGACGTGCTAGGTCCGCCCCCGCGAGTTCCGCTCAGGAACATCTCTCGGAAGAGCGTGAATTCTTTCGAGAACTCCTTCCTGCTCATTCGTTAGAACTGAATAGCGAGAGGGAGAAGGAGAGATTGCGCACTGAGCTTGTGCCGAATTGTGAACGGCATCGGTTAAACCCTGGAGCTGGTTGATCACCAGCATAGTGCTGTCACTGTTCACGAATTGAGGAACATCGTTTCGCTGCGGCTGTGGTACAATAAGTCACACTTTCGGGAAGATCGACGGAGAGGAATTACCCGTTCATTAAGAGTGATCTCCCCGTGAGTGGATGCGGGGCGATCGTTGCCAGACATGGAGAAATCTCCATCCCCTTGATGGATGCTATTGGGGTCTACAGCCCTGCCCTTCGGTGCACTAGTTAATATATATAGCACAGCATTCGAAATTTTACTTACTTTCCCCTTATCTCATCGGGGACCAAAGTCCTACGGACCAGTAAGCGTATCACTTAACTGCTAGAGAGAGAGGCGTACCGTGAACCCAGTAAATGAGGTCGTCTGAGTATCTTCCCACCCCTCAACCGTGCCTTGGGTCAGTGTCTCTTTAGTCATGCGGTCTTCGTCCTCTGTTGTCCCTTGCGAAGGCATCGCAGGGCCTGCAAGGTACGCAGGAGGTGGCCCTGGGCGCGATGGTACCGGGTGGTGCATCACGTGTGCCGGAGAAGTGGCTGACGGCGATTGTCCAGGTTGATCGTGGAACATATCTTGCATGAGCGATTGCGAGTGTGGCCCAGTCTGGGCATAAGGTGCAGAGGAATCTCCGGATGGGCGGGGTTGTTGTGGAGTCGCACCGCGCTCTTGCGTAAGATGTGGCTGTCCTTGACCTTGAGGTGTACGGGAGAACTGTGGTTGGGCAGCCAGATGTGACTGTGGCACGTTACCGGACTGCATGGCGTATGGAGTCTGCCCAAACAACCCATCTCGCGGGTACTGGGGCCCGCCCAGACCTAGTGGAGCCCAATTTCTCTCATCACTGAACGAGCGGCTCTGCGGCTGCAGTTGCAATTGCATTTGTGGTTGATATCCCGTGGCGGCACCCATCTGGAGTGGCGGTGGTCCCTGGGGAGGTTGTAAGGTGGTCCAAGTGTTTGCCAGTTGGCGATCATTGGAACCTTCGAACACTTGCTCTCGGAAGGGGAATGGTGGGGCCGCCGATGCCTGTGGCAACGCGCTGTGGCACTGCTGACGACCGTCGAACTGCCGGTGAGGCGGTGGTGCTCGGTTGTTTGTCTTATACGGAGCGTAGCGCTCAGTTCGATAGCGTGTTGGCGTCACCGTCAGTGGTCGTGATGGGCCCTGCGGCTGTGGCTGCCCAAAATGTACGGAATGTGACTGTACAATCAGCTGGGACAATGGACCCCATGGAGGCGGAGGTGGAGGTGGAGGTGGAGGCGGAGGAGGCAGAGGAGGGGCAACTTGCAGAGGAGGGGCGACTTGCATTGCCGTGACCTGGCGCAGCTGGGATGGTGGCGGACCCTGCTCGTACCGCCGCTGAGGTACTTCATAGTAGCGGGCTTCAGGGGGATGCGGCTCGTGTGCATGGTGCTCGCGGCGAGAAGGGGAAGGAGGGCGCGTCTGTATGGCCATGGGCGCGGATGACGTATCATGCAGAGGTTGGTGCGTCTGAGATTGTCCAAGCCCCTGGACGTCCTGCACTGCACTTGCTGGGCTACGTTCTCGGCGGTCATTTCGATATCGGCGGCCTGAGGGACCGTTCCCCGAGATGAATTGGTGCAAATTTCGTAGAAACGTCCAAAAAGGTGGTGCCGCTGCTGGACGTCCCAACGGACCCAAAGGGCCCATGCGTCCTCGTCGCTCTACAAATTATTGGTCAATGAGAGCTCCTAGTCAATGCTTTGGACCGGATTAATGCCTACGTACCATGATGGTCCTTGTGTTATAATGCTGAGCATGAACCACTTGGACAGCACGGATGACTTCCTCCTGAGTGGGTTCCTTGGACGGCCCCGAAAGCGACTCTATGTCGCGAGTGGCCGTAGGCGGATCCGGGTGCGGGCCAGCTTCCCTCGATGGTTGAATGGGCTGATGGTTAACAACGTGTTTGCCCACCAGTGGCTACGAATCGAGGGACTGGATATGAGGGTTATCCGCAACCCGGGCATCGCGATCCGAACGCGATCCAGGTGCGTGGTTCCAGGACGGATCAGCCCGAATATTTTGGTAATAATCGAATAATTCACCGCGTTGTTCACCATCAAATTTAATCCACAATGTCCAAGCATCCTCGTCGCTCTGTACGCGGTGGGGAATCAAAGAACTGAACTGGTATGTTGGATACAAGGGCACATACCATGAGAACACTCAGGTTGTGGAAGTGGGCGTATACAACCTTCACAACGGCGATGATGTCTTCCCTAGTCATTTGGTTTGATGGTCCCGCGGCGGGACTGGATAGCGCAAATGTGAACTTGAATTCAGGGCCCATGGTGGAAGAGCGGATTATAGGCCCTGCATTTCCCGAAAGAGGAACCTAGACAGATTGTATCAGCGATTGTATGAATTCGTGCGGGAGGCAATGAGTGTGGGACACTCACAGATGTTGGATGGGGGGCATTCACTGGCGCAGAAGGCTAGATGGTCGTTACAATGAGTAGGTAAATGAATGGAGTACGAAGGTCCGTACCCGCTCCATCCCCTGGAGGACACGCTTGCACCTTGTACGAATAAGTTGCTGGGAAGGGGTTCAGAAACGAAAGTGAAATACCTAATGGTGGATCACTTACATCATACATGGAGGTGAGCCCCAAGGCGGGCGCATTGAGCTGGGACGATGAAGGAATTAGAAGCTTACAGACCGAAATAACGACGGTCGTACCTGCTTCAGCCCCGTCCTGAGGGACTTCCCATTCTCGAAACTGTGAGCAAGGCGTCCCGCTAGATTCCGCTTCTGCTTAAGGACGGACCGGGACGGTTCTTTCAGGAATTGTCGAAGGTCCTCATTCGAAAGTGGCTCCTCGCTCACGCCTTGCGGTTGTTCCGTGACAGAGGGTGAAGGCGGCGGTGGGCCCCCGACGACAGACGAAGGATGCGGCGGTGGACCCCCAACGGCGGACGAAGGATGCGGCGGTGGACCCGCGACGGTGGACGAAGGATGCGGCGGTGGACCCGCGACGGCGGACGGTCGTGGTGGATCCATGACGGCAGACGAAGGAGGCGGTGGCCTCGCGACGGAGGGCGAAGGAGATGGAGACATGTGTGTGGATGGAGCGGGTTCTGAAGCCGAACACTTTATACCACCCAATGTACATACAATCCTCTTCGTCCATCGTTTGTGTATCGATGCGAGAAAGGGATCCTTGACGGCCTTAGCCACATGGGTCAGCTCCGGGATACAAAATATGTGAATGAAGGACCAACGAACCGTTGAGGTCGCATAAGAATGCCAATGTTGCAAACTCGTGCGAGATAGTAATTGGATCACAGTCCCGTATTTTTTGTGCCGATAACATTTGTCAGGTACAACAAGCGTAAAAAATGACCAAAAACATGATTGATTCAAAGGGGCACATCAGCGACTTCCCCATGTACACGGACACGGTACAAGCATGTGGATGCGCCACCCCAATTACTCAGAATCTCCAGCACTAGTACACCGAAGACCATGTCTGATTCGACGACGTACGGTAGAAGCACGAATGTTTGGACGAGTGCTGGGACGCGGATGTCGTACTCGAAATTGGCCAACAAAGTGAAGCTGTAGCCGTGAGTGACGGGTGGCGCAGATCGTTCTCCAATCGTAGGAGGCGTGACATGACGGGACCACGTGAAATTACGAAAAATATCTTCGTAAGGCCCATCCACACCACCCCACAAAGCAAATTTGCAAGGCGCACGACCGATATCTGCTGCAATCTCCGAAGGTATGTGGCCAATGGAGATGTGCATGGGACGGATCATCGTAGCCAAACGGAAACCTAGCTGTCCGCTGGTACCGGGAATTGACCAGCAATTTCCAATGCGCATGTCGTCATCGAGTGCCGCCTCGGGACGAGTGCCGCGTTCAGGGCCTCGAAGCCTGCCCCGGGGGGAGGCGACTTCAGTGAGCTCTGGGAGAAGAATGGCTCTGTCGACGAGCAGAGCAAAGTCTCGACGTCCAACTGGGTCGCGAAGCGCCTTGTTGATGGCACGGTCGACGGTGCGATTGACATAGGCCTTAATCACAGGATCGAGGTCGGTGCTGGCAGGTTTGGACCACCACTTCCAGAGAACTACACAGCAAGCACAGATCAAGCCGAGGTACACCCCACACAACATAGCGCTGCCCTGCAAGCCCAACGTGCGAGACCGGCGGCGAGGTGGCTTGGTAGAGGTTGCGGGGGCAGAGGCTCTGGCAGTCATATGGGCCAATGGGCGCTCAGTGTTCGATGGGCCTGCCTGCGGCACCGGGTGATGTTGTGTCACGGTAGCAGGCTGAATGTCGCGAAGGTGAGCACATCGTCGGGCTGTGGGTGCTGCGTGTTCTGATTAGCTTGAAAGTGCCAGGATTCATGACTGTGGGCCACATACGTTCGGGACGAGAAGGGGTGGTTTCGTATGTCCACCTTCGTGGGTTATATGGTCCTTCCATTGAAGCCCAGATTCGATGTGGAGAGGAGTGGGGTCGAGTCGAGGAGAGAGGAGAGAGGAGAGAGGAGAGAGGAGAGAGGAGAGAGGAGAGAGGAGAGAGGAGAGAGGAGAGAGGAGAAAGGAGAGAGGAGAGAGGAGAGAGGAGAGAGGAGAGAGGAGAGAGGAGAGAGGAGAGAGGAGAGAGGAGAGAGGAGAGGAGAGAGGAGAGAGGAGAGAGGAGAGAGGAGAGAGGAGAGAGGAGAGAGGAGAGAGGAGGAAGAACGCGCATGCTGGTGGGAAGTTCATGGGTGGCAATGACAGGCCACTAGCGCGCGTCAGTTCCTATATGTTTTTTGTTCTCAATCCTCGAACCTCACAAGTACGACTCGCTGTCCTGTTTAAAATATAGTGCTTCAAAACTCACTTTTTGCTTCATAGTCCAAACCGTCTTCGACATCTGACAATGCCGCCTCCATTGGAATACGAACGCACACCGAACTTCGAAGACAGCCAGACCGGTGGCGTCACCTCTGTTGTGTTCAGCCCGTCAGGAAAGTATCTTGCCTCGGCCGGGCTTGACCGGCGGGTATGCATTTGGAAGGTGGATGATGGAAAGCTAATCCATAACTTCGTAACTTCGAGCACCGTGCTCTCTGTGGTATGGGTATCCGACCGTGATGGCATGTTGCTTTGCGGATGTCAGGACGGCAGTATCAACGTCTTAACAACCCCGTTGCAGGTTAGTTATCCCTTCTTCGGTCGGATGACTGTGACGGTGGCTAACATTCTCTCAGTCTATTTTACGAGGAGCGACCTTCCCATGGACGCATTCATTCCCAGTGGAGCATCTCGCTGTAAAGGGTAAACACCTCGCATCGGGTGCGCATACGGAGGTGGCGATATGGGGCCTCTCCTCGGACGGTGTGTGCATTGCTTTCATCCTATACCATGTGCGCCATTTCTCATTTTCCCCAGGCGAGTGGTCGCACTTGCTGGATCTCGGCCCTCCCCCAAAGAATTTGTACAACGAGGACCGTGAGGTGCTGGTCACTAGCGTACACTGGACTGTATCGAAATCGCGGGACCCCCTTTTACTGGTGACTTACCTGCACCACGGATACGTGTGAGTGGTTCCGCCTCTGTGGTCACGGTTCAGGTAACGTTTAAAGCTCCGACAGGATCTATAACGTGAATGACTGGACGCAAATATTTACCGTTCCGCTAAACAGTCTGGTGTGAGTCCCTGCAGGATATAAGTTTTTCCTGCTCTGCTCATAAACATTTCAGTGCAAATGCGAGCATGACGGATAACGGGAGGATGTTGGCTATTTTGAACATGGTGTCCGGTTTTGACGTCTACCAGACAGACACTGGGACTTCGCTGGGTACTTTGAATCACACTATCGGAAGGTTGCACGTTGTACCGGTCCTATTTGCCCATGGCGGAAACACCATCATTGGTGGTAGCTGTGTTGGCGAAGTTGTAGTATGGGATGCCACTACGTTGCGGAAGCACCAAACATTATTGCTCGGAGGTGAGGCTCGTTAACTTGGGTGATAAGTATTGCAGTGGTGACCAGTTAAACTTCTCCTGTAGATGAAGACAAAATACTATCCCTTGCCACCCATTATGACAGCCTTCGGAACCGGTTCCTCCTCGCTACTGCAGCTGTGAACGAGGATGCGAGTATGGCCATCACTCTCTGGTGCGGGGAGGATCGTGAGTACTCTTGGACACGTCTCTCGGATTGATCTCTCACTACTATGCACAGGTGGGGGTACGAAGAAGTCCTTTAGCTGGCATATCTGGCTGTTCGTGTATGAATGGCTTCTGGTGTGTGGGCGCAGTTTCTACCAGACTTGATATTCACGGTCTTCCAGACGGTTCTTTCTGGCGTCATCGGTTTACTTGGTGCATTTTTGACGTTGCTGGTTGCTGCGATTGCTGTAAGAGTGTTTTGGTATTCTGTTTGACGAACATAAATTTGCGGTGACACATGGGGTCGAGACTTCCGAGGGCGCGTCGCAGAGCGGTGGGGCACCGGGCGGAGTGGCGGAGCGCAAGGCAGAGTCGGGCGATGGCGAAACAAGCAATGGGGCATGTAATCATGTATGGTTTTACATCGACGTAAGATATCATGTTTGAGCATCACACCAACATCCTACCAACGCCTAAGCCATGCCATACATCTCCCCAATTTCTTCACTGATCGCTGCCAAATCGTCTTCGGAGAGACTATCCGCTGTATATACAGAGGAATCTAAACCAGAGTGGGGGTGAGTGTGTGCACGTAGGCAATTCACATAGGAGCTCACTCGTATCCGACTCCTCATCACTCATATCCGACTCCTCATCAGACGACACAGAGGTGTCGCTGGGGAGCGGTGAATGGGGGTCGCTAACGTTGTCGTCAGGCAGTCCAACCAGAAAACTGCCAACCACCTTCGGAAGCGGGACTATTCCTATGTCTTGCAGATCTTTCAGCGTCGGAGGGGCGGCAATCTCGGAGTAAACGCGGAGGACGCGATCGCAACAGTCTTCAAAGCCCTCCAGGCAGAAGCCATCATGAAAGGCCAAGAAAAGACCACCGTAATCCCCGTGGTACGTGACACGAGACAATCCCTGGAAGTCGCCGTAATGGGGTGGGTGTGTGTGTTCGCAAGGTTTGAACGAAGACTTACCCATCGCTTGATTGTGGCGGCTTGCCAAAACGTACCAAAATCGAAAACGAGGACGTCATCGCATCCTTGGCCAGCGATTGTCAAGTAAACTGTGGTTACGTCAACACAATACCCAGGTATGAGTCTGAAAGGGCGTACCTGAGCCACTAGCATGCACCAGTATGTATAGGGAAGCGTCATACACTGCAAACTCCTGTTGAACGGTTTTGCCCCAGGCGTGGCCGCTGACCGCGTCCGTCGAGAACCTGTTGGGGTTAATGACGGTTAGGCGGAGAAGGTGTAGGTGCGTCGATGGACCAGTGCGACATGAGTGCAAAAATGGTTGGAGGGAGGCTCCGAGTCGGGAAGAGCTTTAAAGAATCCAGAAGCCAAAGGGTATTGTCTTCGCTGCGCCAGCATAGGAAGGTTAAGAAGATGGCCAGTCAACATTTCATGCAAATCGAGTGAGGAATCTGCTGCACGGCCCATCGTCGGGTACGACGAGGGCCAGTGCTAGTATAGTAAGGAGTGAAATGAGGAAGCTTGACTCGGAGGGCTGAAGTCCAAGACATGGGAATCTGACCACGTGCAGCGATAGACGCACCCCGATTGAGATCAGGAATCCGGCAGGGACTCGCGAACTTGCCGTTCAACTCCTTCCATTGTCTGCCCAGTTCGATCCATTATGCCCTCAGGCAGCCCTCGTATAAATCCTCTCTTCTGGACATGTGCTACTCTCCCTCCTCCCCCTCGCCTCATATACCACGTATTCCGACTCGCTCGTCCGGGGTACTTGTACTGACATAGATGTCCGAGTGAGTCCCTGCAAGCGTCTCTTTACTCTCTGTCCAACTGCGATAACACTTTGAAGATCTCCGGCTGTGGATTTATCGATGTCGCGTGCCTTCTTGTGGCAGGGACCTAAACCCCCTAGCGACGTTCAGCAGTGGCAGTCGGCACGAGTCATTCTCGCCAAGATCACCCCAGAGATTTGTGAGTTTGTTTTGCTGCCCCATCTTTCCGGAGGCGACACATCTAATTTGGATAGACGGACTCACAGTGTGTTCGGTATTGGAATGTGGACTTGCAGTCCACCCTGTCCGGCCGAGCGTAGAGATGTTGATTCCCGAGTCAGGTTCGATCCTTAAGTTCGACGAGGTGAGTTTGCCTTGACCAATGCCGACGGATGATCGTAGTTCGAGCTAACGATGATCCTAGGAAGTGCAGTGTGTCACCGTCAAGCACTTTACCGAGGGTACTGGCACCTGCATAATCTTTCATCTTAGCTTCAATGACAAGCTCGAGTTCTGGAACTTTGTGTCGGCCGTAGCGGACCTTCGATCCAAGGAAGAGGTCAGGAACGCTAACTTGTTGTATAAATTGAGTCTTGTGCGGCTCTTTATCCCATCCCACGGGCCCAACGGTCTCATGGATGCCTTTTGCGCCAATGTGGATCACGCCTCAGGTAAGTCCTTTGCGTGGTTGATCATTGTCCCGTCGCTGAGCCTACGTGTGCATTGTTCCGGCCTAGGTGGTGACTCATCCCCTCGAGGCTCCCCCTCATCTTTGTCCAGCTCCACGATCATTGGATCTTGAGTGTGGTCTGGTTGATTATCATGTTGTGTAATGTTGTATGGTTTTGGCGTCATCTCCTACATTGTGTGTATGTTCAAAGAAGTAACCGGGGCCTGTGCGTCTATAAACAAAGGGCTTTGTCGGTTCGGGGCACTCTTAAACCTCTCCAGTTCGAGTTCTATCCCGCCACCTTCCCTATATCTTCGACGAACACATCGCCGCTTCACCTCGCCCGATCGCTTCACCGCCTGATCGCTTCACCGCCTGATCGCTTCACCGCCTGATCGCTTCACCGCCTGATCGCTTCACCGCCCGATCGCTTCACCACATGAGCCATCTCAGCATCCAGTTCCATCAGTACGTTCTTATGAAGTTTCAGAGTGACGACCATCATACGATTAACACATGCTGTAGGGAGCCGATGGTGGCGTTCTCCACCTCGAATGCTTTATTCACCGTCGAGGAACACCGCGACGGCGGCAGCTGGTTTGCCCTGGAGTGGACCGGAGTTAACGTCACGCTTGCCGAACTCGGTCCGCACCTCTGTGAGTCCCACTTTTGTGTTGAGCTGATCCGCGGCGTCTGACAAGAATTAGTCTTAGTCGTGCTCATTGCCACACCCCTGGCGAGTTCACTGCCCCGCTCCCAGGTAGTCTGCCCATTGGTTAAGTGCTTGTTATGGGAGTGTTCCGGTAGTGGTTACGATGAGGTGCGTTTCTTTTCCTCCCATTTTCCTCCAACTTTGGGAAGTCTGATCTAGTTTGCGGCAGGATTCTCGTCACGTATGGCTTTCCCCGACGCAGGAATCACAGGTGATGCTCTGCGTCCCCGACGACGTCGAATTCTGGACGCTCGTGCACCTGATCTTTGAGGCCAGGGATGTAGGGCGCAGGCGTCGTGATGAGATAGAGAGACTTGCACAGCAGGCTCTTACTTTGGTTCCGTCCGCCATGGATGAGACTGTGGGGGGTTATCGCTCGTCGTGAACTCGCTGCAATGCAGCTTACTTAGATCCCCACCCATAGCCGTTCAGGCGCCAAGCGCGCCAAACACATGTACACAGTTGTAGGCGAAAGGCCATATCAATTACTGCCACATCGATGTATTACAGTTCTATCTATCCATCCTCTGGCTATATCCTCTATGTCTGCCTCGACCCCTCCGTCTCCAAGCGGGAGTATCCAGTCCGCAGCTGCTGGTGGAGCAGCCACGGCCGGGGGAGCATCGCGGTCGAGGACGAGACCCACGTGCACTTACGCTTCTCCTTCGGTCTCGTCTGAAGACGACGACGGGCCCCACCACGTCCACCATCTCCACCACCACGAGCCTACTTCTCAACCCCCAAGCAAGTCCCCTTATCCATCGTGAGGTATCGTATTCATTGTATTGACTTCCATTCCCCAAGGCCGACCCCAGCCACCCCGCGCTCATTCTGGCTCCGTTGCTGGACTTGCTGGGATCCATGTTGAAGTGCCCCTGGAGTGTATGGCTTTTATTCCCATCATATGAACAAAGACTAACGCGCTGGATACAGATATTGTGTGCCTGGAGTTGGAGAATGCGGATCTCAAAGCCCGTGTTATCGACAAAGATGTCGAGATCGAGCAACTGTTTTCTTTGGTCGTCTTTCTCGGCAGGCCGCACTCTCGACATTTGACGGTCTCGGTCTCACCACAATGAGTCGAGGACGTCATCGTTTTGTCATCCCAGAGTTGGTGAGACTCACGTAAATGTTGCGTCGCTCAAATCATCTCTTGTCTGGATTCTATGTCTTTACGCCGTTGCCCGCTATGTAGTCCGTTCCTCACATCTGCACTTTTGTCTCTTTGCATTCATTCATCGCTATTTAGCTCTGCGTTTATGACTTTGCTCTCTACTCCTGTCAACTCCCCTTCACTCCCACCATTGGGAACAATGGTTCCATTACACTCTGTTGTGCCTGAATGATGTACCACGTCCTTTGGCTGTAATGCTTCGCATTTGGATAAATCTAGACCGGTATGACTCTGATTCAACATCACATTCTGCCCTCGTCGACCTCTAGCATGGCTTCCTCAGCGAGTGAATCCGCTTCGGTTATGCATGGCCAGGTGAGTTTACGAGCTTCGCAGACCCGTTTTATGGTTCTAATGTCATGTCCAGGGGAGAGAGGAAGTGCCTGCTCAGGTGAGTTGATGAGCAGGGCAACGTTTTGTCTTGCTAATGTCATATTCTGCAGAACTCGGAACCTGGAGACAACGCCCGCGACGATGTCGTATGACGCTCGGGACCTGGAGACAACACCCGCGACGATGTCATGTGACACGCACGTGTGGTTATGTCCCACGTCATCGACGTTCTTTCTACCGTTGCCATCCTTTTGAAGCTGCCACTTGCGATTCTCATCGCTATTTTGGCGATTGCATACCTATCGCTTGGGTCTGGGACGATGCTCATCTGTGTGGTGCGCTCGGCCATTCCCTCTCCTTGCGATTTCCCCGTATTGGCGTCTCTCCCTCTCTGTGACGTCCATCCCTCCAACTTCGACTCAATGTCCGGTCTCCGTCGCGCCGACTTCCCTAGTCTCGTCAAGATCCAGAACATCGTCCTGAATGAATTGATGGAGGATTCGAAGAACGGTGTCAGTCTCGCTCTCAATGTCAAACACGCGGAACTTGTGGTGAGGGACTTGGTCATCGTCATCTGCGCAAGCAACCTCGCTGCTAAGGAAGTCCTTGCAGATGCCCTCACTGGCTTCGCCATGGATGCAAAAGAGGCCACACGGGGGCTTCAGAGACTATCTGCGAGGATCCATGGCACCGTCGACAGGTATTCTCTTTGCGCTCTTCACCCATACCACTCGAGAAGCTGATACCCCTGCAAATAGCATCTCATCTTTCAACACGTACACTTTGGAAAGCATCGAAACTGCCAAGCAAGGTGGTGGCATTGCAGTCAGTGTAGCCATCCTGCGGACGTTCCGAGGTTCTATGCTCGGATTTTCGTCTCAAATTACCCACGTCGTGGTCGAGGCAATGACAACGATGACGAGCCTGGACCACCTCGAGGACTGTCTCTCTACGATCCATCAGCTCAACCTTCAGGAGGCCTTCGCCACCAACGCTGTCATGCACCAAAGTGGATTGGCACATGGACAGGGCTTCTACCAAAGCATACGTGCAAAACAAACCATAGAATGGAGAAGCCACAACACCCACCAAGTCCAGTGCTAATAAGCCACCCAACAAAAGAGTTGTGGCCTTGGCTTACCACAAAAAGCAGACATATATCCACTACAGAACCCACTAGAACCGGTATTAGCCTGGTTATTACTATCCCTCTCAAAGGAAACACCCCAAAACACTCTCAGCCCCTTTCATCCCAACTGTGTCCTGCCTAAAGTATAGGGGCAGACTACAAGCAGTCTAAAGGACTCCCCCGGAAACCAAGAGAAGGTTCCGGAAGCGTATGGTCAATCCTAGAAGGTTCTAGAAACAAATAGAACTTTCTAGTACCCTAGAAATGGCTAGAATGTTCCGGAATGTTCCGGAATGGTCTAGAATGTTCTAGAATGTTCTGGGATGTCCTGGAATACTCTGGAATATTCCACCAGCTTCTAGAATTGTCTAGAAGGTACCAGAAACAACCACAAAGTTCTATGGTACACCACAAAAGTGTACTATACCGGATATGTCAATGTGCTAGAAAGCACTAGAATATTCCGGAAGGTCCTGGAAAGATCCGGAAAGGCATAGAATCAGCTAGATCTGTGCCAAGCCATGATTTGTAATCCAATTTGAAATGATTTGTCATGTACATAGAATATTCTGGAAGGCTTCTGGAACAGTATATATACTGGACCAAAGTCAGCCCCCAAATATCATCTGATCATGAGCCCATCAGATCACAACAAGAAGTAAAGTGTAAACAAGTTACACTTTGGCTGAACAAGTATATTATTCCCTCTAAAGAGAGTGGAATAGTATAAACAGAAGTATCTAAAGAGATACTTAAAGGATCTGATCACCAAGCCATCAGGTCACCACAAGCAGCAAAGTGTAAACCAGTTACACTTTGGCTTGAACAGCATATTATTCCCTCTACAGAGAGTGGAATAGTATAGCCAGAAGTATCTAAAGAGATACTTAGAGGATCTGAACCGTCAGATCACACAGGTGCAGTAGTGTAAACAGTTACACTTAGGTGAACTACCCGAGCGTAGTGCCGCTGCACAAGGCAGGTTTAGAAGCTACAAGTCCAGCTTCTTACCTAGGCCATTCGAGGAGTATCTATCAAAGAGGAAGATACTCAAAGTCAAGCACGTGTCTCCGATAGACACATAGTCACGGGACAAGAGGCCAGACCCCACAACCGCTGTAGGGGGAGACTCTGTCTGTACAAGCAGTGCTCCGAGCAGCACTAAAGACAAGACTTCACACATATCAGGCCTAACAAGCCATCAAAGCAAGCAGTTTGGGTCTTGATTTCGATATCATTCCCCCCAAGAACTCGACGAGGTCACTTTCGGGAAAACTGGAAAACCCATACACCTTGTGGCAAGGGTGTTAATTGGTTACAACATTAACCAACCACAACCAATTTGATATCTATCAAAGATATCTGGAGCCCACCAATTCCAACCAACACCAAAACAAACACCCGATCAACACGACAACGCGGCCATTAACGATCTACTTTGGGAGTTGTGGACGATCCTCGGCGGTAACCAGGACAGGTTGCGGGATCTTCGCACTCGGGCACAGATCCTTAAGGACGTTGAGCGTTACCGGGCAGTCGCTGTGGCTTACGTCGCGGCTGCCAGTTATACGCTCCAAGACATTGAAGCTGAACTTGAGACCCTTTGAGACCGGCTCACGGAGTATGTTGCTGATTCCCAGGAGATCCCCGTTGAAGTCCACTTGGCCAGTATCGAACGCAGCGTCAGTCGGCTTCGAGAGGAGAAGTTACGTGTGCCTGCCGGCCTCACTGCTATCTAGTTCTATTACTATGTATATGTCTCTGCGATTCACGGGTCAGGGTTATGTTATGCCATTGCGCTGCCGCTGATACGACTGATAATGTGCGTCAAGCGGGTCGATCGAGAAAGTAGCGTGGCACGGCAATACCACGAGGCCTCCTTACATCATTTCTTGGTTTCATTGTCTAACTTGCGGTTGGCAAAAGTTCGCTGAGTCAACGGTCTTTGTTTTGTAGGAGGGCCCGCCACATCTTAATCTTCATCGCGCCTCTTGACACCTCTCTCATCCCCTCATCTCCACCTCAGCCCACACTCGTTACGAACCCACTCGACCTACATGGACTTCAACACCATGACTCAACACACAACACACCTGGAAGAATACGCTGTCCCGGTGTCTGTGTTGCTGGTATTTCTGCTACTCATACACCAGCGGCACCGCTTCATGCCCACCACCGCCAGCGGCTTCGAGGACGAAAGGCCCAGGAGGGGTGTTTGGCCCCCTGGTCGCATCCAGAGGTGAGTTACTCGCAACGCAATACATCTTTGATAGATATTTAGAACTAAGCTAGTTTTCATACTAGGGCCACATCCACTGCTGCTGCCGCTGCTGCTGCCACCGCCGAAACGGACGAACTCGACGTCGATGAGACCATCGGTTCAGTCGAGTCTGAAGATGCTCTAGAGTACCCACCCTCCCCTTCTGACTCTTTGTCCTCGAACGCAGACGCCGGTTACCCCGACGATGCGGCAACTCGAGCTGGTTCCTGTTCGATTGCCAAACAGTCCGTCAAGGATGCCCGCACCCGTGGTAGCACTTATCGGTGCTCGCTGGAGGAAGATGGCGACACTACTGTGCGTGGATCACATCCCGACCTCTTCACCGAAGGTCGTTCTTCCCTTCGTTCTGAGTTGCGGTCTACGGCCGCCACATCTACAGCTCTCCAAGGCATACCCTTAACGGGTCCCAGTGCTCCTCAGGTCTGGAGGGGTGGATTAGGATCATCCGCCTCTGGATCATCCGCCTCTGGGGTTAGCATGCGTTCTCGCATCCCTCAGGCTCCTTCCCTTACCACCGAGCCCGCGTCCTCGCTTAGCGTCGGGTTCCCCTTGCCGAAGGAGGAATCCTACGACGACAACGATTTCCTGAACCGAAAAGTCCCCACCTCTACGCCCCTTCCCCCGAAACGTGCGACGACCCCTCGAACTCCCTCTAAGGCGCGAGGTGGTTGTACTTTCTCTCCGGACCTCGAGAACCTAACCTCCGACGACGTTGCTCCGCTTTCATTGCCCCTCCCTCTGAAGTCCTCTTCCGCTCGTGGCTCCTTTGTTTCGACTTCTCGGAACAACTCGACACTTTACGCCTCTTCCCTGTCTCACGGTCCGTCAAGCGCAGGGAGCCGTGCTTCCGCGCCTGCTCGGAGTCACACTGCTACACCTTCTTCCGCCTCTACGCTGCGTGCCCACGCATCTCGTGATGCGAGTCTGCCTCCATCCTCGATTGTGAGTTCTGCGTCGGCCACACGCTCTGGGACTCGATCCGGTACACCGGATATTTGGAGGTCAATGAGTCGGATGTCTTCCCTGAGCCCAACGCCAAGTGAAGTGCGTAACTGCGAACTTTTACGTACGAACGTGGTCCTAACGCTGATGAACGTATTAGGTTACCGAGCGGTGGGTCCGTAAGGTCAGCTCACGAACTCTGCCGCCCACCGATGACGCCGGAGACAACTCGGAGCGTGTCGTCATCACGGCCTGGTTCGAATCGTCCTCCTCGGACGCACTCATCGAATGTCCCCCAAACCTTCGTGACCACCCAGACCTTCATTTAGGTGACCTGTTCTATCATTACACCCCTAGTGACTACCAGCTCTGGATCTGGGAGGTGAACGACGATGGCGTGCTGTGCTGGGTTCGCGTTAAGTTTATGTCAGTGCATAACGGCATGTACCTTACGCTTACTCCCGGAGAACGCCGGCCTTCTTGGGTGAGCCAGAAGTATGCCCTTGCACGCAAGCGAGAGCGTGAGTGCCGTATTTTGTCTACTCTTCCCGAACCCCCGCTGACGTGTCATCAGTTCATCGTCAAGGATACGAAGTGTAAGCTCCTGACGCATACCAATACAAGTGCGCTGTGCGCCCACTCCACACAGCTTACCCTCTTTCACTCCTGTACATGTCCCTTACTACTGTCAATACGCTGCGCTCTCTTTCTTCTCTTATGGTCAGGTGAGACACTGCGCTGTCCGCCCTCATCCACGCTCGTTACTCTCCTTCATCGTCTCTAATTCTCCTTACATATCCCAACAACACATGTACTCCGTTATATCCTCTTTCCACGTATCCCGCCTTACTCGTCATGTCCCCATTTCTCCATGTCCACTCCGGTTTACTCTAGTGATATTTACTTTTACACCGCTAATCTCCCGACGACGCGCTCCTCACTCCTTCACACTCTTTTCACTCCTTTCCACCTCCTTTCACTCCTTTCCACCCCACCTTTTGTAATGTTCTCTATAGCTACCACAGGCTACGCAGCTTGGCCCAGATCAATGCCAGCCTTATTCTTGTTGGTCCATCGTGAGCGCTATCACGTGATCTGTGAGAACAAACATCCCAAGCCGAGAAGGAAAAGGTGTGCCTCATGGCAGCCCCCTTTGTTGCGTCACTCGTCGCCACCCCGAGGTCCTAGATGTTTGCAATGCCGCACAAAGAGAATGAGCCTTTTGCTGCTCAGCTGTATATATTCCTCGGAATCCAACGGACTCGTCGCCCACGTCCGCCATGGCCTTCACCGAATTTTGCATGCTCTTCCTGGCATTCGCCATCCTTGCTCTCATCCGCATCCTCGCATCCATCCTCCACGAACATCGCTCTGAGGCCACCACCCGGGTTGTAGCTAACAAAACTCAGCTCCCCACCACATGCAATGGAGTGCCAGCTCGCCACCAGGTCAACGACAATCGTGCCAATAATCCTGAAAACCCTGTCCGGTATGCTCCCACCTCTCCCTCTTTGCTCTTCTCGGGGTGACCGTTCGGTGCGTATGCAGAGTCCCCCACGTCCCGGAGGAGGCTCCCTCTGGAGCATTGCGCCTCCGGATGAGGTTCCGGTCGCCCCTGCTTCCTTCAGCGCAGTCTATGGCCGACGCTATCGCCACTGGCATCCCGAACTTTCCTTTTTCGTCTCGCACCCATGCTACCACCACCTCAACGTCCAGTGCCTCTCCTTCGGTCCCTGTCGCAGGCCCATCGATGTCACGCAGGTCCCTTTTGGGTCCAGTGGCAGGCCCGTCGACATCCCGCTCCTCGCTTTCAGCTCCTGTAGCAGGCCCGTCTACCCCACGCCAGTTGTTGGCAGCCGCAGCTGGTCCATCTAGCGGACCCTCAGCTTCGTCGGACCTTGCGCTCGGTGGATCAGTCCCATGATCCCCTAAGAAAGGTTGGACGAGCACAGCCCAGGTGGTGAGTAAGCTTGTACCACTCTGCAACGTCTTGTTCTGAAAGGTTCCTAGAACGGTATCGTGTATCACAGGACGGAGAAGAAAATGCGCCCGAGGAAGTCTAAGGCTGGCCCGGAAGAGGTCGAGCTCGTTATCACCCTGTACTGGGAGCCCGAGAATGTCGGAGCTCACCTCATCGAATACCCTCCCGACCTCTCTTGCGATGCCAGCCTCGCTATCGGCGACATCTTCATCTTCCATACAGCAACCCACTACCGTCTCTGGATTTACCGCGGTGGAGGGTACTGGCAACACATTGAGGCCGGTTATCGACGCGAAGATGGCAGGTACCTCATCGTTACACCGGTCAAGAAGGAGCCGTCTTGGGTTAGTCGGGAGTACTTTGAGCGCCAGGGTGAGTGTTTATGTTGTGGATACTCGATCTTGCTGTGCTTACGCCTTCGTAGCTACGAAGCAGGCAGAACCTGACTCCGACTAGTCGTCACCGTCTTTGACTCCATCGGCCCGTATTCCCGTCTTTGGTCAATGCACTCACAGGTATTTTGGTCGCTTCGTACAGGTCCTTAATGTGTTCTGTTTGTCTCTCCACTACGTTGTGTCTGTTTTCAACCTTCTAGACTTCTGTCCCCCTTACGTCCTGTTCCATCCTGGCTCGTGTTCTTCTCCCGACGTCCTGTCTCGTCCGATGATACCGTCATCCCCTACGTGTCAGATAGCCACCTGTGTTATTCTCGATATTCAGTCTCTATGTAGGATCTGTATCGGTGCAAATTTGAGCCAATCTTGCCATCCATCTCGGAGCGACGAAGTCGCCACATTTTTTGAACTCTTGACCCAGTGAGAATGAACATCCAGCCTGCATCGCCATCTCTTTTCATGTCTGCCACATTTCCGCCTTCCTTGAAATAAGTAACACAAGCTTCGAAGCAATGACGCAGCCACAGTGCGACGAAGATCGCAACATTCCGCCATGATATTGTCACGGTTTTTCGCGCCACGTTTAGTTGCACCAACGTTTGCCCTCCGTTTGTCCCGGGCTAGCACCAAGACCCTAGCATGGGGTTACCCCAATTCGGTTATGATCTTATCAGGGCAAGGTTATCTTATCTTTCTCATTATCTTATCTCTTCCTTTAGATCGGATCCTCACCTGCAACAGGTCCCAGGACCTGCCCTAAACTCAGGGTGGTCTGTGCGCCATTGCCATGTAGTATATAAGGGCTGTGATGTGGGGCTATGAACCTTAGATTCTGTCTTCTGTTCATCCCTCCCTTCCACTGTAGGCAGCTTAACAGCCCCTGCCCCACTGCGTCTTCTAGTCTAGACAATCTATCCACTGTTTTCTGTTGTCACCACTTGTGTCCTCCATCAGTGAGCCCCTTGTTTGTTTGTTTGGTGGCACAGTCTATCGGCTGTGACATTAGACAGAATCTAACCCACAGGCCCCTGGCTCAGTGCCCTCACTAGCCAGCCGTCTCTCTTCCCCCCAGGAGTTTTATAAACATTTATCATCCCCCGTCCCCTCCGAGGAGTTTGGTCTCCAGGAGTTTACCCGTCGTCACTTCAAGAGACACGGTCATCTACCCGTCCAGGATCAGATATCCTGTGTACGTGAGGACTGTCTTGAGGATCGCCTTCGCTACCGTCACAGGGAGCACGCACCTCTAGTCCCTCGTCGCAAGGCTCTGCCTCGACCTGTCCCCTATACTCGACCTCTGCCCCTCCCTGCCCGTATCCAGGCCCCACTCCCCAGTCGTCCCTCCACTCCTACTCTCCCACCTGTCCCTCTCCAATACCGAATCTCAGCCGTGCCGATCCCAGGCTTTACCCGTATCAACACCAGCGACAACCTCGCCATCGCAGAAGCCAAGGTCCACGCCGTGCTCAAACACCTCCAGGCCATCTTCGACCGCAAGGTGCTGCTCAACGATTGCCCATACGACCATCGTCTAGCCATCCAACGCGTCGGCGACCAGCTCGAGTGGATCAGCGACAACATCGGCCAACATGGAGCCAGCTGGACTCGGAGTCAACAACAGAGCATTGAGTGGTTCTGTAAGGAGTTTGGGAAAATTAAGTTTGCAGGATTAGGACAGAACTTCTTTAGAGTAGCGAACGCAATTGTCAAGTTAAACAAGTTTGGGTACTTAGATTGGGTAGTTCTGCCACAGGTTTAGAATTTGTACAATGGCAACTGGTTCTCGGTATCGAGTACTGGACACGGACACGTTTGGCCCGGGAGGACGATCACACACACCATCTGAACACGATGATGCCTCGGACTTCGATGAGACACCTAGACGCCCTACTCGGCCGCCATCCCCCACTCCTACTCTAGAGCCCCTTCGGGTTCCAGAAGACTGGACTTTCAATGGGGTGCGATACAACTCGTTGGACGATGCGGCAAAGGCAGCTGGAATATTCTACAGTATCGACGAGAAGTACATCGAGTACATCACGGCAATGATCAAGAACTTTACCCGGAAGGAAGTTTTTACGGCCTATAACCAGCTTGGCGACAAAATGTATGAACACCGAAACCAGGTTGCGGCCGATGTCCAAAAGCTTCAGGTCGAAAAGGTTGGCGGAAACGAACACCTCGAGGACATGGAGGATCTCCGAGGCCGGTGCAAAAGGCTAGAGGATGAGAACAACGGGTTGAAGGCAGACATGGACGTCCTCAACCAGAACCATGGCATACTCGTCAATGTGATTAAGCAGCTTCAAGCCCAGGTCAACAGCCTTGCTACGCAACCCGCTTCCACACGTGCACACCCGGCCACAACCCATACCCCAACAGCCAGCCGTCCCAAGATCGCCGACCCACCCAAGTTTAAAGGCAAGACTCATGAGTTGACGATCGAACAATGGTTCCAGAAGCTCGGTATTTGGTTTAGGTATCAGAACATCACGGCAGATGAGGACAAGGTTACTACGGCTCTACTATTCTTAGAAGGAGGTGCTCAGTCGTACATGGATGACTACGCTCAAAAGGCAGCCGACGGTGTTCCACTTGGAACATGGGCAAACTTTACAGCACGTCTTAGCAGCGGATATCGAGAACTTGCTCCAGAGAAGTCAGCCCAACAGTCACTCGAGGAACACTGTGCCAAGTCCCACTCATCACTGGCCCTGTTTGCGGAAAACTTCCGCCGTTTTGCTATCAAGTCTGGTTACTCAGATGTCGAACTCATCCGATGCATCGAAGCTCAGTGCAAAGGAGGTGTACGCACCACGATGGTCACCCACCACTCAATGCAGCCGGCCACTGTGCCAACCAAGTGGGAGAACTTCTTAGACTGGGTACTCGGAATCGAGATGAACTACCGAGGAGAGAAGCACCACGCACCATCGTCAAGGCCTGCCCGGGACCCGAATGCTATGGACATCGACACAATGCGGAAGCCTGAAAAGCTCTCCAAGGAACAAGAAGAGTGGCTTGCCAAGAAGCTCTGTTTCCATTGCGGCAAACACCCTTTCAAAACTGGAGTCAAGTGTCGCAACCCGGTGTACAAAGGCTACTATGAACTCCCCGACATGACCAAGGCCAAGGGCTCAGCATCTGGCACTCGACTACGTGCTATGGACGAAGAAGACAAGGGACAAGACCGAATGGAGTTTGTAATCAATGCGCTCAAGGAGTACGACCAAAAGGGCAAAGCTAAGGCCCAGGAACAAGAAACCACAGCACGGATCGTCGAGGCTGACGAGCAGGATTTTCTCCAACGGATGTAACGGAGTCTGGTCGTAACATCCGGTTCATATGTACTAGTAGCGTAAACCACTTAGAGGAGTCTTTTGTACCTAGATCGCGTTATATATACCTCACCTCATCTCGCAGGCTGAAGCAATCGCTCGATCTAAAGCTCACTCTTAAGCAAGGAATACGTGAAATCCAGACAGAAGGCTTAGTAGACTGTGGAGCCTACTCAAGTTTTGCGCATTATCGGTTTGTCCAGGAACATGGCTTAGAATTACGACGACTATCCAGGGAAATACGGGTGTTTAACGCAGATGCCACGGAGAACAAGAAGGGTCTTATCACTCACTATGTACGCTGTATGGTTACTATCGGGAACCACACTAGTCCTTCCTAGTTACAGATATTGGGAACCGGGACATCATCATTGGAATGACGTTCCTAAGGGAGCACAACCCCGAAATCGATTGGAAGAATGGACAAGTAGACTTTACCCGATGTCCAGGCACTTGTCACCCGGAACAACTGCAAGTCCAAGAAGAGGAGGTACAGGCCATCGAGGAGCCCCGTCTAGAGGAGTTTGCACAGGACCATTACGGACAGCTTAACCCTGAGCCTTGGGGTGATACTGACCAGTTTGTGCATTGGACGGAGTTTTCAGACGATCCGGATGCCCGAGTTCTACGAGCTCGAGTTATGGAGAAGAAAGAGGAAACACAAGGACAACAAGACCGAGAATACTGGTCCAATCATGTCCCAGCACACTATCACCAGTATGGTGACGTCTTCTCCAAAACAGCATCGGAACGTATGCCAACACGCAAGGCTTACGACCATCCGATCGAACTAGCAGAAGGTGCAACACTGCCAAAGCCAGCCAAGTTATACCCTCTGAACCCCCAAGAACGGAATTCGCTGGATGGCTGGATCGACGAACAAGAAGCCAAGGGGTACATCCGATGGTCAAAAAGCCCAGCAGCAGCCCCAGTGTTTTTTGTCAAGAAGAAGGATGGAAGTTTACGACTCGTACAGGACTATCGTGCTCTCAATGCCGCCACCAAGAAGGACAAGTTCCCTATCCCTCGGATACCAGACCTAATTGACCGCCTTTCCCAATCATCCATCTTCACTTCATTAGATCTACGATGGGGATATAACAATGTCCGTATTCGGGAAGGCGACGAGGAAAAGGCTGCATTTATCACCCACCACGGTCTCTACGAACCAACGGTAATGACATTTGGGCTTTGCAATGCACCCAGTACCTTTCAGCCATGATGAACGAGGTCCTCAAGGAAGAGATCGCCACAGGACATGTCATCGTCTACATTGATGACATCCTCATCTTCACAGACGATCTTACCCTACACCGGCAACTTACAGAACGGGTTCTAGAGAAGTTGCGAGCCAACGACCTCTTTGTCAAGCCAGAAAAGTGCAAGTTTGAGCAGCCATCAGTCGAGTTTTTGGGTCTCATCATCTCGAAGGATTCAATTACTATGGATCCTGCCAAGGTCGAAGGTGTCAAAAACTGGCCAACACCGTCCAAGGTTAAGCATGTACAAGCTTTTCTAGGCCTGGCCAATTTCTACCGACGTTTTGTCAAGGACTTCTCCAAGATTTCTTGGCCATTAACAATACTTACCTGCAAGGACGCGCCTTGGAAGTGGGAAGAGGAACAGGAGAATGCCTTTCAAGCCCTCAAAACGGCCTTCACAACAGCCCCAATCCTGAGAATCCCAAGTGACACGGCCCCATTCCGTCTAGAAACAGACTCATCTGATTTCGCAATGGGAGCCGTGCTGGAACAACTAGGAGAGGACAACCTCTGGCACCCCGTTGCGTTCTATTCTAAGTCGCTAAATGAACATGAACGCAACTATGAGATCTATGACAAGGAACTGTTGGCAATCATACGGGCACTAGAAGAATATCGACACTACCTCGAAGGACACCCAATGCCAGTTGAAATATGGTCTGACCACCTCAACCTGACCTACTTCCGACAAGCCCAGAAGTTGACTCGACGACAAGCACGTTGGAGCCTCTTCCTCTCACATTTCGATTTCAATCTGCGACATCGCCCCGGAAAGACAATGCTTCGTGCAGACCCTCTGTCCAGGAGGCCAGATCATGAAGAGGGGGTAAGCAGTGACAACGTTGGACAAACCCTGTTGAAACCGGAGTTTTTTGCTATCAAGGCAATACAGCCAGGCCACGCTTCAGAAGTCGACGATGGACAACTACTCGAAAGGATCAAGAAGGCACTAGAAGATGACACAATGACCAAGGATTACAAGTCACTGCTCAACAGCGGCCCCCGGGAGTTTGGAAAAGCACTACAGGAATCGAACTTCGAGAATGGTTTACTCCTCTGCAGGGGAAAGGTTTACGTCCCAAAGGATAGACAACTGCGACTAGACCTACTCAAGCTCCACCATGACACGCTACTGGCTGGACACCCAGGACGATGGAAAACACAGGAGTTAATCACCCGCAACTACTGGTGGCCAGGGATCACTGTCGATGTCAAGAAGTATGTCAAAGGTTGTGATACTTGCCAATGAAACAAGGCCTCACGTGTTCCTCCATATGGCCTACTACAGCCAAATGACGTACCAGCCGGGCCATGGGAAGTCTGGAGTATAGACCTTATCACTCAGCTTCCCGAATCCTATGACAGACATGGTAACACGTACACAGCTATTGCTGTTGTGGTGGACCGATTGACCAAACGGTCCCACTTCTTTGCATGCGATGATCACTTCTCAGCCTCAGACGCAGCTGAGTTGATATACGAACAGGTCCTGAAGCTACATGGACTTCCTCGACAGATCATCTCAGATAGGGGAACACAGTTTGCAAGTGCGCTTTTCAAGGAGTTTTGCAAGAAGCTGGGCATACGGCCCTCAATGTCGACAGCATACCACCCTCAGACCGATGGGCAGACCGAACGAGTCAACCAGTCACTGGAACAGTATCTACGGATATTCACTGAACACCGACCTGACAACTGGGCTACCCTACTAGCCACTGCGGAGTTTGCATACAACAATGCTGCACACGAATCTACGGGTCTCTCCCCTTTCTTTGTCGAGTACGGCTACCACCCCAGAATGGCCCCAGACGTGCACGAAGACCTAGGGTTTCCAAGCCTCGAAGAAGTCTTCGAAAACCGTACTGAAGCTCGAGAACAGGCACAGTCCTCGCTAGCCCTTGCCGCTGAACGGATGAAATGGTACTACGATCAGCACAAGAGTGAAGTCCCATTCAAGGTTGGGGACAAGGTACTTCTCAAGGGAAAAGACCTCAAGATCAAGCAGTCCTCCGCGAAACTATCGGCCAAGAACTTTGGGCCTTACGACATCCTCGAACAGATAGGACCAGCGGATTTCCGACTCCAGTTGCCACACCAGAACAAGGTCCACCCCGTCTTCCATGCCTCAAAACTCATTCCTTACCACGAGGATGAGATCAGTGATCGAAACCCAGCCAAGCCAGACCCCATCGAAGTTGAAGGACATGACGAGTATGAAGTAGAAAAGATACTCGACTCGAGAACCCACCGAGGATATGTCCAGTACCTGGTCAAATGGGAAGGATATGATGTCAGTGATGCAACCTGGGAGCCAGTACGAAACGTCAAACACTGCAAAGAGCTGCTAGACGAGTTCCATGTTGACCACCCAGATGCGCCTCAGCCCATCTCGCTCACCAATCCACGACCGGTACACCAGCAGTTTAATCGACAAATATGGTTCGAACGCTTCGCTGGAGCTCAGGTCTTGAAGAGGGGGTAGTGTCACGGTTTTTCGTGCCACGTTTAGTTGCACCAACGTTTGCCCTCCGTTTGTCCCGGGCTAGCACCAAGACCCTAGCATGGGGTTACCCCAATTCGGTTATGATCTTATCAGGGCAAGGTTATCTTATCTTTCTCATTATCTTATCTCTTCCTTTAGATCGGATCCTCACCTGCAACAGGTCCCAGGACCTGCCCTAAACTCAGGGTGGTCTGTGCGCCGTTGCCATGTAGTATATAAGGGCTGTGATGTGGGGCTATGAACCTTAGATTCTGTCTTCTGTTCATCCCTCCCTTCCACTGTAGGCAGCTTAACAGCCCCTGCCCCACTGCGTCTTCTAGTCTAGACAATCTATCCACTGTTTTCTGTTGTCACCACTTGTGTCCTCCATCAGTGAGCCCCTTGTTTGTTTGTTTGGTGGCACAGTCTATCGGCTGTGACAGATATCAATTCTCACACGTGTAACATGCCGAAGACAAAGGCCTCAGGATTTACGATGTGCCTCATCCGGGTCATCGAGCTGTCATATCCTCTCCTAACCACCATCTATGCTTCCTCAGGCAGAACTATACTCTCTTACCTCCTTCGCAGTCCTTCTTGGCACTATACTTTTCGGCCTTGCTGCAGCGGGAAAGTTGTGGCGGAGGCCTCAATACCGATTTCCCCTGTGAACGCATACACTCGCCTATGCATACTCCGCCACTGCCACCGTTCGGTCCACTCAACCTACCCACCTTGTCTTCCCAGTGCCGCCTTTACCCCATTGCGATGATATTAGGCCCACTATAGTGCGGGACTTCACTCAGGAATTGTCAAGGTTAGGCTACAGGTTCGTTATGGCCATCCTCCCTTTGGCGTTAGTGCTAACGCTAGGTCGGCTAATAGCCCAGCCAAGGTAGAATCAAACGTCGTAGGCATCGCAAGGGCTCAACCACGACCTTCTCATCCTCGCACCCCTGTTTTCCGCATCACCCAACCTATTGGGTCCGCCGTATCTCGTGAGCGACAAGACGTTTTCCCGCTTCCGCCTCCGGGGGATCAACGTGAGTTGCAGCTTCTGGACCATGACGCTGCAGCTGTGCCGCGAGCGGTCATCGATCTGCCTATCACCGGACCTTCTCACCTCCCGCTCTCGCAGACCCAATCGCCTGAGCGACGAGGAAGGTCGAGGTCACTATCGGAGCTGACGGAGCTATCTGGTGAATTACCTGGTCAAGATCCCGCCATCCCTGTCTCTCGCGCAGGGCATCCATCACTTAACGAGGTGTGTATTTATTTCATCAGATAGGTCCACCGTAGCGTCTCACTTCCGTTCGCAGGACATCAACTACCTCGAGAGATATGAGCGCTCACCTGGAAAGTCCGACGTGAAAACCTACTGGTGGGAAACAAAGGCACTCGACCGGATCCTCTCTCCTCCCGACTTGTCGCCACGCCAGGAGCTGTCCGAAGGCGATATCTTTGTGCATAGATATGGTACATACCTCAACAATGGTGGCGAACATCAAGATATGTGGGTTTGGGCGTCTGAGCAGGGGGGGGACTGGTACTGGAAGCCAGTCAAGCAGGGATACAAGCGTGCGGATGGTCGCGTACTTGCTCTTACAGAGGGGCGCAAGTTGCCTTCCTGGCTTGATCGTGAATGGTATCTGAAACGTCTGGCTCAAGGTGAGTACAGATTATTGATATCTTGATAGTCGTACTCACCGTCTCTCATAAGATCGTCTATGAGTGGGGACGAGTTGCTTGTCGGGGAAGATTTGGATTTGGTATCGATGTTATACCATAGAGGCAGAGCTCGCTGCCTCGCGCTAGCATTCCTAGGATATGTATATATGGTCGAAGTTGTATGCGTAAATCTGCATTTGTCCCCACTAGCCCTTCAAAGCGCCCTCACTGTTGTCCTCTGTTTGTGCATCTTCGGCGTCTACTCAGCCACATCGCTCGTTTTCATTTTGTCAAAAACCCTTATGACCATCTCCACGTCAGCCGTCTCAACACGCTATCGCGATACTCCTTTAATAATGAAAGGGCCTTGCTTCCAAAGTACTTGCTTCTGGTGGTTCGGTCTAGCGGATTCGACACTTTGAATTCACCACCATGTCGCACCAGTCACGACCTGCTCGTGCCGGCCACTCCATCGTCGACAGCGATGATCCAGCCTCCAGATTGGACCCTTCGGACCTTAACATGGGGGGGCAGGTTGTGTCTCTAGGTCAACTGCAGAACATTCTCTCGCCTGCTGCATTCAACCAATTAGAGCGTCTTCGGTGAGTAATTTGCTTCGTTCGCTCTGTCGAGAGCCAACCGGATTGCAGTGACGTAGATTTCTGTCGCGTGGACTACAAGTTCCTCGAGACGGAGTTTGTGGATGCTCTACGAGAACTGGAGCATGTAGAATCTGTCACTGCTGCCCTTTTCCGAGCCGTGTTAGAGATGAAGCGTACGCAGGTGAGCGCCCGATTCTGTTGAAGTGACTACCCTATTGAGAGAGAGCTAGCCTATTCACAGCGATCGAATGATGCAGCTGGAGGATGAGATACAAAACCTTCAAGCTGGTCTCAAGAGTTTAGAGCAACCTACGAAGAAGTTGCAGGCTCAAGCGGAAGGTATGTGCTGTACCCTATACTTAGCGAGGGACATGGGTAGCCAAAACCCGCATGGGTGTCTGTGGGTTTAGGCCATGGGTGCGGGTGCGGGTCCCCACTTGCCTAACCCGTACACAACCCGCCACCCGAGGTGCGGGTGCACAGCCATCCGTGAGATATCTCGTCCAAGGGCGCGCAGTAGCGCCCTTGGACGGCTCACAGATTACCAAAGTCATCAAAAATGCCATATTTGGGTAAAACTGTACAGTTTTAGTGTACAATGTAAACTCCAAGCCACTAGTTCTAGTCTACAATGGCCAAATATGGATCCCAGACCCTGCTTGCACCCAACATATATAACCCCAGGTGCTATCATAGCCTATCAAAAGATCAACATCCCGACTCATACCCACATGCAACCCACAGTTCTTGAGAAATTCTCCGCTTCGATATGGCAAAAGCCTCGCGCAAGCGCTCCCGAAGCACAACCAGTGGCGGCAAATCTAACAAGAAGTCCAAGGCTAATAGCGCCACGGCACCCGCTTCCGTATCAGCAGGCCCGTCCACCGCCCAAAGCTCCTCCGGTACCACCACGACCCGGCGCCGTACCACCGTTCACACCGAGGAGGAGGAACTTGCCGCCTTCGCATGCCAGGGAATCACCGTGATTGAGAGTGGCTCGGAAGACGAGGATGCCGGCATCGCGAAGAAGTCAGGGAACACATCGAGCAGCAAGGATGAAGAAGTCGTTGAGATCTTCGATGAGCAGGAGGAGCTTGGTGAGTCCATACCACTTGGTATACTGGCTGTGCGCAGAGGGATCTTGCTAACTTCGTTACCCACGGGCCGGCAGAGATGATGATGGCGAAGTGGGACTCGCCTATCTACGCGTTCTTCGAACCCACGCCGGAGATCGAGTACGTCGGCGACCGCCGCTCGCATGTCTTCAAATGCGCACATGTGGTTTCCCTTCTTGTAGTACAATATACCACAATAGTGGTAAAAGTACGATGTCTATTATGGCCACTATGTAATGATCTGAAAACTGGCCTATTGTCACATCCACAACAACTAGGCCTATTGTCAGTGATTACTGGGCAATCTGATCAGTAGATAACGTCGACTTTTTGATCTTTTGGCTTATCTGTAATCTCTTCTACTGATCTAATCTGCTATCCACTTTAGGGCACTTTTTTGATATCTTTGGGTAATCAAGCTGTACTGGCTTGATCTAATCAGTTGGGCACTTAATCAGGTCGATCTAATGGGCGCTTTTGGGCGCTTTTTTCGTGATCTGGCTTCCTCAAATGGTAGGTGGGTGCTGGGGGCAGGTGGGGCACCAGGATGGGGTACCTTCTGGCTCCATTGTGGGCTCAATACTATAGCTATTGACTTGGTTCTTTTTGCAGTATGTATATATGGATAGGGAGCATCAAATGGCACAAAAATCGCCAAGATCGATCCACTGCAACTATTGATATAGCCTATACAGTGCTGGAGAGAAGAGGGTACTGTATCTTGGTCATTTCTTGGGCTTTCCCCTTTGTTCTTTTGGTGTATGGTAGGTACTAATAGTGGTATATTGGGTATATAGTTCGTTTGGGGCAGCATAGCCTGGTACCAATTGGGGGTGGCCTGTACTGTTCAGCCACTAGGTACTTTGCAGGCCTATATCTTGGTAACCACTTGGGCTATCACTAAGCCCTTTGTACCTTTGGAAAGAGGTAAATTAGAGCTTTCTAATGGCATATCATACACCCAAATCCAACCACTATACCTTACCCTCTCCTCCCCCTTTCCCCCATATTGATCCCTCAATATCTTAGCAGCCAATGGTCAGATCACTTTCAAAGTTTGCACACATGTTGTACTACATCTATCGTATATATATCCAAAGCCACATGTTGCTAACATTACTATTCCCTTCAGAATCCTATGTCTTGTTTCTATGACCTACTGTTATACTGTTTTATCCATATCTGCCCACCATCTTTGTCTTTTCCCAGGATCTCTTTTGTTCTTTGTTACACACTACTATGGGTATTCAGATCATATATTGCATCCCTTATCAGAGCATTGGATCTCTTATTATATTCTTAGTGATTTGTACCCATCAATAGTACTACTGTATTAGATCGAAGCAATACCATTACAATCGGATACCACCATCATATAGAGAAACAAAGCACCTTTCGAACACACTTTAGATCATAAAAAATGATGGAGAACTGAGGGAGATATGGCAGAAACAGTGGTTGGAGGGTGGTTTGTGCAAGTTGGAACAGGGCTATGCACCAATTTCCGGAGGCAACACACCATGCTGTGCTACACAAACAGTGCATCTTCCACTGTTTCCACCATATCTCCCTCATTTCTCCCCCATTTCACATGAATGTAGGTGCGTTGGAAAGCTGTAATCTAGGGCTTTCCAATGGTATATTACATAGTTTATCCATTGAGTCGATCTAGTACCATATACCTATTATTAATGTCTACTGATAAGGATTCTATACATTCAGAAAGCATCTGATAAAGGATTTGAAGCTTGATTCTAGAACAGGATAGTACATAGTCTATACTACAAAAAATGCGCCCAGATTCCCTGTCAATAATCCTATACAATATGCCTAACAATGCAAAGGCTTACTTGAATAAAGGAAATACAATATCAAAGGGACACAACATTGCCACGACCTGTAATTTGGTATGTATATCACAGTAGTATAGTATAACATGTGTACAAACTTTGAAAGTGATCTGACCATTGGCTGCTAAGATATTGAGGGATCAATATGGGGGAAAGGGGGAGGAGAGGGTAAGGTATAGTGGTTGGATTTGGGTGTATGATATGCCATTAGAAAGCTCTAATTTACCTCTTTCCAAAGGTACAAAGGGCTTAGTGATAGCCCAAGTGGTTACCAAGATATAGGCCTGCAAAGTACCTAGTGGCTGAACAGTACAGGCCACCCCCAATTGGTACCAGGCTATGCTGCCCCAAACGAACTATATACCCAATATACCACTATTAGTACCTACCATACACCAAAAGAACAAAGGGGAAAGCCCAAGAAATGACCAAGATACAGTACCCTCTTCTCTCCAGCACTGTATAGGCTATATCAATAGTTGCAGTGGATCGATCTTGGCGATTTTTGTGCCATTTGATGCTCCCTATCCATATATACATACTGCAAAAAGAACCAAGTCAATAGCTATAGTATTGAGCCCACAATGGAGCCAGAAGGTACCCCATCCTGGTGCCCCACCTGCCCCCAGCACCCACCTACCATTTGAGGAAGCCAGATCACGAAAAAAGCGCCCAAAAGCGCCCATTAGATCGACCTGATTAAGTGCCCAACTGATTAGATCAAGCCAGCACAGCTTGATTACCCAAAGATATCAAAAAAGTGCCCTAAAGTGGATAGCAGATTAGATCAGTAGAAGAGATTACAGATAAGCCAAAAGATCAAAAAGTCGACCTTATCTACTGATCAGATTGCCCAGTAATCACTGACAATAGGCCTAGTTGTTGTGGATGTGACAATAGGCCAGTTTTCAGATCATTACATAGTGGCCATAATAGACATCGTACTTTTACCACTATTGTGGTATATTGTACTACAAGAAGGGAAACCACATGTGAAATGCGCTGCACGCAAGTGCGAGACTCGTATCCGCCGCTTCCTCGACAGCAAGGATCGCTCGTCGACCGGCAACCTTCGTCGGCACACTCGTACTTGCTGGGGTGAGGAGGCCGTTGACACGGCATACCAGGCCGCGAGCATTGCGGAAGCGCGGGAGAAGGTGGTCGGGGCGCTGATGCGTGACGGTTCGATCACCGCAGCGTTCGAGTGGAAGAAAGGTGATGGAAAGGTGACGTACAGTCACCGTCCTCATACGCGCGCCAAAACCTGCACCGAGTTCGTTCGCTGGGTCGCCGAAAGTCAGTGTCCTTTCAACATTGTCCGCGATCGTGGATTCCAATCCTTGATGAAGACCGGCCATCCCGGGTACTTCATCCCATCCCCGAAGACAGTGTCGCGTGACGCGAAGGTGATCTTCGCCCGGACGCGTGTGCGGATCGCTAGGATGCTTCAGGTCAGTACCCATCCATCAAATCTAACTGCCATGAATACGCATGCTTACATTTGACTTGGCGACAGAACTATGATGGCGACCTTCACTTCGCAACCGACGCCTGGAGTTCTCCAAACCACCGCGCATTTGTGGCGGTGACGGTTCATCTGGAGATGGAGGGTAAACCCCTTGTCTTGCTGCTCGACATCGTTGAGGTCCCCCGCTCGCATAGCGGCGTGAATCTTGCTGGCGCGTTTGCCCTGATCCTAAGGGAATTCGACATCGCGGATAAGGTTAGTGATTCTGTTGCGTATGGAATGCGTATGCTTACCTCTGGCTCTTCCAGATCCTCGCGGTGACCTGCGACAACGCCTCAAACAACCTCACCATGATCAAGAAGATGGCCGACCTTCTTCCCGACTTCCCCGGCGAAATCAACCGTGTGCGATGCTTCGCACACGTCCTGAACCTCGTAGCCAAAAGTTTGATCCGTCAATTCGATGCCGAGGCCGACCGCGAGAAAGCAGCCGAAGGCGCTGACGAGCGCGAGCTCCTCGAACTCACTCGGGACCTCGAGGACGAAGAGCTCGTGACCAGGACAGAGGAAGCTATCGCGAATACAGGGGCTGAGAGCAATGACGACGAGGACGACGAGGTTGATGCGATGGAGGAGATGTCTGATGAAGAACGCGCTGAGTTTGCGCGAGATGTACAGCCTGTCAAGTTGGTTTTGGCCAAGGTGAGGCAGAATCAGCTAGAGGTGAACAGCGCGTAACGAAACACTCACCATTTTGTGTCGCAGATACATAAAATCAGCTTCAAGATCGTCCATTCCACCACACTACTCCTCCCGGCCTGGAACGCGATGTGTGCTGCGCAGGGGTTACCCATCAAGCTTCTGCCGCGTGACGTTCGTACTCGGTGGAATTCGACCTTCGACATGTTGGAGGGAGCACTGAAGAGCCGGGCAGTGGTAGACCAGATGACAAGCGACAAGAATCATGGACTTCGGGGGTATGAGCTGTCGGACGACGAGTGGGAGATAGCACGCCAGCTCCGCAAGGTTCTCAAGGTCCATGTTGAGCGATAAGCACCTAACCAAACACTTACCAAACTGACACCCACAATGTTCGCTTTGCGTGCTGTGCCACCGACGTTCTGCCTTCGACCCTCCCACATGAATCCTCGCTGCACCTGTCTCAGGTCTTCAAGGATGCTATGCTCTTCTTCTCTCGGGGCACTCCCAATCTTGTGACCGTAATCCCTGCCATGGATCATCTGGATCAAGTTCTCACGACGGCGAGCATCAATGAGGACGATGAGTACGACAATGCCATCCGCGTGGCCTGCGGCCTCGCCAAAAAAACACTCAACACCTACTATTCGCTCACGGATGCCTCAGCAATGTACCATATCGCCATGAGTACGTGTGCAATTCACACGCACGATAACAACCACTGACTTTGCGTACACAGTTCTCCATCCACGCTACAAGGGGGAGTACTTCCAGAAGCTCAAGTGGAGCGATGAGTGGCGGTGCACCACAATGAAGCTCGTCAAGGATGAGTACCGGGCATCCTACGCGCAGCGCGTCATGAAGGAGACGAGGGACGGAGCGTCGACGGCCACGGCCAACACGCGTGCCACTGCCAAGGGTAAAGGCAAGGCTATTGAGGTACGTCTCCTACTTACCCTCTGCGCTGGCTCGCTCCAGGCTCGGTGGATCTGACGTCATGTATTAATGTGAAACAGGATGATGACACCAACATTTTCGACGCTTTAGACACAGTCTCCCCCGTCATCCCAGACGTACACGATGAGTTGAAGCGTTATCTCAGCACCGATGTCGAGCTGGTCTCGGACCCCCTCCAATGGTGGCACAACCGTCATGCAACGTTCCCCAACTTATCCAGGATGGCTTTGGATTACCTCACGATCCCAGGTAAGTCTGCGCACAGTCCCACTGCTGCGCGGATGTCTCAGTCTTGCTGACATGGTCCAGCAGCCACCTCTGTCGAGGTCGAGCGCGTGTTCAGTCATGGCCGCCTCCTCCTCTCACACGTCTGCAACCGGCTCAGCGCTCAGACGTGCCGCGCTCTCCTCTGCCTGGCGAACTGGAGCAACCTCGGCCTCATCAAGACCGAGGACGAGAAGGCTGTCGCTCGCCTTGATGACCTAGAGGGAGACGAGTCAGACTACGAGATGGAGGAGGGCTGGGACGCCATCAATGTCTAAGCGCGGCTTTGTGCGATGTAATAGCTGGTATGATCCTTTCATCTTTGACACAATGATTCACTCCTCTCCCTGCTACTCTTGCTTGTTCCTCGGTATTTTTTACGCCTGCACTGCCAGTATCTGTCTACTACTAGGTTGTGTTCTTGTCTGTCATTACGTGTATGGTGTTATGGTGTTCCCACCTGTCTTTACGTGTTATATTGTTCTTTTATAAAGCAAAGCAATACCATTTGTTTGCCATATAACCTATGCTTGGACGGTGCAAATGCCGACTCCCGTGGGATTATCGATAACTCAAATCAGCACCAGTTCAGCACGCTGCACTTGCGTTACTTTGCCTGCGATCTCCTGCACGGCAGCATCGGAAAGCCTGTCCACGCCCGCTTGCTCCTTGCTGCTCTGTTCCCATGGAATCGAACCCACCTGCCTCTGCTCAAGTTGTACGGCCCGGAAACGATACCACCGGACTCATCCAAGCCTCCGAATCTCTTGTACCCTCTCCTTCGTCGCCTTCATTGACGACACCCACACAAAACAAGCGTGACTCCACGGTCTCCACCTCATCCCTACCCTCCCTTGTATCAATCGAGTCACTCCGAGTTGTGTCCGCCCCGGATGAAGACTCGGAGCCTGGCCGCTCGTCTTCTTCTCTGTTCACTTCTCTCGAAGAAGATGTGAACTCCGAGGACGAGTACTTCAAGGCCCTTGCGCAATCCCACCCCGGAGATCCATTGCCACCGCTGCCCAAGAGTGGCTTCTGTGTCCATATACGTTTCCACTACACTTTCCTGCAACTCTACGCCGGTGTTTTGGGAGAGGTCGAGGAGACATTCCTGTTGCGTATCTACAGTGCGTCTGGGTCCGCAGCCGAAGTGGTATGAATGCAGCCATCCGATCAACCAGGTGTTCGCCACTAATACAATATTCTATTCTTTCCACCAGGTTGATTTGCCACTCAAATTGGCCACTCTTCAAGCACGCTCTCCGGCTGTATGGAACACATTCTGGGCAGATATTGTCAATAGCGCGCTCTATCCTGAGCTCAAGTCCGAGCAGCATGACTGTCTCCAAGGTGTCGCATCCCTCTTCCGATTCTATGCCATGCCGAGCCCTCGCGCCACTGAGACCTGGGAGGAGTTTGTCCGCATGCTGCGTGCTGTGGGACTTGTTCAGTTCTGGTACCCCCGCATCCAAGGTGAGGCATTGCTTGCCATCCTTATTGAATGGACACGTACAAGAGTTCCGGTAAGCCCCATCTAGCAACTTCAGTTGAAGCTTGTTTCTGAGTATATCTCAGGATGCTTTCCCGGCGGCTTGAGCACATGCCCCGTTTCGAGTCCCGAGTTCACGAACAGGAAAGTAGGCTAGGCTATAGCGAGCAGATAGTCCTAAAATAGTATACACAGTATAGTTCTACTGTAAAACAATGTCTCTGTAATGCATACTATGCAAAGATAAGATGTATCGAGCCTGGAACCCATGGGTACCCATAAGACAACCCATACCCAAGGGACCCGAGTGACCCAGCACTTTCACCCATACCCTAACCCCTCCCATGGGTGGTGGGTATGGGTGAACCATGGGTACGGGTGCAGGTCAGATCCCCAGCACCCATGGGTTCACCCATGTCCTTCCCTACCTATACTAGCGCGGGAAACCTTACAAGAGCGAACTCCCCTGTAGGTCTATTTCGAAAGGAGCGGAAAGAACTGGCAGACTTCAAGAGCTACGTGGCTGAATGCATGGAGTCGATACAAACGTCCCTTGGCAAGACAGAACAGAACATCAATATACTCCAGTCACGGTGCACTACCAGCAAGGATATCCTGGACGAGCTACTTGTGGAGCTCATTCCAATGAAGGAATTTGCGAAGTTTCTGGCCACCGAGTTTTCCAAGATACAAGAGCAGGATGAGGTCGTCAGGGGTATGATAGTGCAGCTCCAGGAACGCATTCACGATCTCGCACTGGAGGTGGAGAACGAAGGGTCCATACGCGGTCAGTCTGTGCCCGTCATATCCTTCGTTCGTCATTTAATTTTCTGCTTCCCTCAGGAATACCGTATGAGGCGGCAGCATCAGCTCGACGAGTTGCCTCACTCGAGGCAGAGGTGTCGGCCGCACAAGGACTGTCGCTCGAGGCGGAGGTTTCAGCCACCCAAGGACTGTCGCTCGAGGCCGAGATGTCAGCCGCACAAGGACTGTCGCTCGAGGCCGAGATGTCAGCCGCACAAGGACGGACGCTCGAGGCCGAGATTCAGCACGATATTGCCCACAAGACACGATTTAGTCCCTCATCTCCACCTCTCATCGTCGACAACGATGGTTGGTACCTCCCCCGACCTCACTCGCGCCAGCGATCCGACCGTTACGGTAACAATGAAGGGGCTTTCATTGCCCATTCTCGAACCAGCGACTTGCCTCATTCTTTTCCTGATGACATCGACTGTTCTCCAACTTCCCCTGCCCATTCTACCCCAAGCTTGGTGGCATGTCACAACGAGGAACCCGTGCTTCTATCTTCTGCTTCTCCTGTCGAGTCTGTCACTGAGGGCGCTGCCATTCACTGCATTGCGGACGAACGTCGCACCAGCCAGGACGCTAGCCCGCTCCCCCATTCTCCTTTGCTCTCACCTACACCGTCTAACGACTCTTTGTCTCGGTCCGCTCAGGTCTCTCCTTCTCTTGGCGCTATCCTGCTTTCATCTGCATTGCCTGATGAGACCGTTGCTCGCTCTGTCATGCTACGTGCTGTGAACGACATAGAGTGTTGCAGTCAGGACGCCGACCTGCTCCCCTCTCCTGACAGCACCTCGCTCCCACCGTCCAACGGGTCCCTAGCTCAGTCTGCTGCAATTGCTCCTTCTCCTAGCGCCATCCCGCTCTTTCCTACATCACATCATAACATCCCTATTGCAAACACCGGAACAGAGCGCGACGGCCCGGACGCCGTTTCACTTCCGCATTCTCCTGACAGGACTGCAGCTGACTCCACTGTGCCTCATGTCACGAATGATGGCACAGAGCGTGGCAGTCGACCCATCAATGCGTTCCCTCTTCCTGACAGTACCGCGTTCCTGCCTGATCAGCCCGCTGCCGCTATACCCTATCCCGTACAACCTAACGCGAAGGTAGAGCGTATACCCACGACGGTGCCAATCTCTCCACCACTTCACTCTGCTCTTGACAACACTCCGCTCCTACCTCCTGCTCAATCGTCCACCCAAATGCCGCATGACAAACCTTTTCTTGCGGCACCGCGAGCGTTTCTGCCCTGTTCTCAGCTGAAGAGTGTTACCGTCAAGGCCACCACTCACATAATCTTATCCTACGGCGATCATTGTGCAACCATGGTGCGTGCATCTTCATTTCGGGAGGATACTTGTTAAACTGTCAGTAGTATGGATGGGTTGTCCTTTACTGCGTCTGGTGTTTTCTGTATTCACTATGGAGGGTGTTGGTCGACATCGTCTTCCGACCCCCTTCATATGAATATCCAATGTGGAAGTGGGCGTCACGCAGGGCCTGATATCGTTTGATTCCCTTGTGGGTTGCGAATCAAATTTCAGGCACCTTGTATATATCACCTTATAATTAAATATTTCTAACTCGTATCATCGGCGCATCGACGTGTAATCAATGATGTTCTACTGATTATCGGTCCAGTGTTGCAGAACGTCCCCTTCCTTCCACCCTTCTCTGTTCATCTCACTCGGTATGAAGGGCCAGGTCCCTTGCACCTGTTCGAAATGCCGCGTTCATGTTTATTACAAAGACGATGATGAGAAGAGAGGAAGACTGGTCACGGCCAACACTCACAAAAAGCACTTGCAGCGCGACGCCATGCACAGAGATGATGAGGCTCATATAACTCAGGAGGGGATTTCGAGCACCATTCTTTTGGCGACGGCCGGTGCATCACATTCCTCAGGGGACCGGGGTTCCGCCGTCAAACTAGACGAGGATCGAAGTGCGGGGGTTGAGGACGCCACGGTGCCGGTATGTACGCTCATTTGTGCATCCTGCACTCTGGACTCTGGATGGTGTATTGAAAGTCATATCTTTAGGAGACTTCGTCGTCATGTTCCGTGCATGAACAACCTCTCGCAATCCAGCGGGATGCAATGGAGGTTGAAATCGAGGCACCAGTGCATATGTTGCAGTTTGCCTGCTTGCTCTATGAATGACCCCGACATCGCTTCAGGAGGAATCCCAAATGAACGTCCCACCCGCTTCCTCTACGAACGAGGCACAAGGTTATGGGGTTGGTCTTCAAACTGTCTAAATTTCTGTCGTCTAGTTCTCTCATGATGGTGATGCAGACTGCCACATCTGAACCGGCGAATTGAGCGAGACAGACATTAACAAACATCGCCGCAACTATCGAGAACCTGCGACAAACGACCCGTCCAGACATGGATCTGACTTTTCACTCTCGGCCGACGTCGATCGTGGACCCGGCTCCTGAACCGAAGGAGGGTGCTTTCATCAGCTTCTACTCGTGGCTCGAGCAACAGAGGCGCTACGTCGCGCGCTTCGAGCCAACAGATGACCCTGAGCTGCCTTCGCTTCGTATGACCGTCCTGGAGAAGTTGGACATGGAGATCAGCAAGCTCGAGACGATGAAAGCAAGGGCGTGGGGCAAGCTCGCGATAGAAGCGACGATAAGTCTACATCGCGGTGGAGACGACGGCCCCCTCCATGTTAAGTCGGGTGCGTGATTCTCCAAGCGCCATGAGCGTTCCTTCACTCACAAGCCCTCGATATTCAGATATTTTGAAGTGTCGTTCAAACATACGGAAGATGCTGACATTCGTCCTCGCTGCACTGATTATGGTGTCCATTTTGCATTCGATAGCCGCCGCGTTGAGACTATGCAGCGACTACATCCTTGCCACTCTTCGCGTAGTCATCTTCGGGACGATCGTCTGGTGCAACACCAAATCAGGTCAGCTGGGAATGACGCCTGATCAGACGGCATTGTTCAACAGGGTCCCTGAAGACATTCGAACCATCCTCGAGCTGCTGGAACTCGAACCGGTCATCGTGCGGTATGCCTACTGTCCTAAGTGCAGCTGGCCCTATCCCCCAGACCCCAATAAACCCGACGATCCATATCCCCACATCTGCACCTTCCAGGAGACAGATCAGCCGGTCTGCGGCACTCCGCTCGTTCGCATGCAGGAGCATGCTCCTACTCAGAAGAACAGTCCTGGGAAGGTCACCTACGAGCCCCACGTCGTCTATCCATATCACAAACTACAATCCTGGCTCACAGATTTGGTCAGTCGGTGCGGCTTTGTCGAGCATATGAGGTCCACGTGGCTTCCGCTTCCAGGTCGATGGAGGGACATCTTTTACGCACCTGCTGTCCAAACGTTCCTCGAGCCCGATCGGAAGACCCCATTCTCTTCTCAGCCGGATAACAATGTGCATATTGTTCTCAGCCTGTTCATCGACTGGTTCAATCCTTTCGGGAACAAGAAAGCGGGCAAGTCGCATTCTATTGGCACGGTCTACCTCATCTGCGAGAATCTGCCTGACCATCTTCGTTATCGACCCGAGTATATGTGCCTCCTATCGATCATCCCCGGTCCCAAAGAGCCAACACTTCACCAAATCAACCATATTCTCCGCCCTCTCGTCGACGAGCTCCTCATTCTATGGCATCGAGGCATCCTTTTCGAAAATGTCTCACCAGACCATGTCGCTGTCCTTGTTCACGCTGCCGTCATACCATTGGTCTGCGACCTCCCTGCTCTGCGCAAGACCGCGGGTTTTGCTGGACACATGGCCACCCACTTTTGCTTGTTCTGCCAGCTTTCAAAGGACCGGATCAACAATCTTGATTGACCCCACTGGCCCACGTGCTCCTGGCAGCAGCACCTTCGCCATGCTAGGAAGTGGAAGGAAGCGCCCACAGAAGCCGCTCGTGCGGCGGAGTTCAAGGACCATGGAATTCGTTGCAGCGAACTCCTTCGGCTGGAATACTGGGATCCAACGCAATTTGCTGTAGTTGATGCGATGCATAACTTGCTTCTGGGAGATCTACGCCACCATTGTCGCGAGGTCTGGGGCTTGGACGTTAAAGACAAGGCCAGCAATTCATCGAAGGTCCAGCCTCACACGCCTGAACAGCAGCGGGCTCAGCTTCTCCTAGTCCAGAAGGCGATCTCAAACCGGTCGAAGAATACATGGGGCAAGATACGCAAAGGGTATGTAGTCGCGGTTGCAGAGTTCAATGGTGTGACCCCGGCCGGCACATCGTTATCGAAGACGGCGTACGCCACAGCGCTTCTTGGTCATGTACATACCTTAATAACGCACCGTCAGACGTACTTAGACCCTATAGTTTGCTAGTACTCCCGACTCGGTCAAGCTACCGCCTGTCCTCGACGAGGCCACAACCGACTTCCATCTCGCGGAGAATCCCCACGATATCTCCAAGCACCACGTCATAGACCAACCTACGATCAGCAGCTGCTGTTGTAGTTCTGATACATCATATTACGGCTAATAGCCTGGAGTGTTTTACATCATATTACGGCTAGGTTATAATGTATCAGCACTGCCCCGGGGCTTCCGGGACAGCCATCATATAGTTACTGCATTTGGAAGGCTTCCCTCCGGGGCTTGTGATGGCACTCCCACAGGCTTATCTAAGCCTGTCTGGCCATCCCCCGGGCTTCTCCCATCAATTCCGGACCCATCCCCATCAATCCCTCCCTCCTCCCATCAAAATATCAACCTCCCGGCCCTCCTGTCCCAATATGGTAACCCCTCCCTCCCTCCCGGGTGGGGGGGGGGGATTGTTGTTGCTATATCTTGCCCAATTCTTATCCAATTGACTTTGTTCTTTTGACATTGTGTTCGCATTATTAATGCGAATCAAATGCACCTATTACGACCATACAACATGCCCCACAACATATACCAATAGTGCCCCCTATTTCGCCCTAGGGGGAATTGTTTGCCTTATAGCTCCACCGTTTCCTAACCGATTCGCGCGCAAGAGGGCGCGTTTTGTTCGCCTTGACGACGCGCACAAAACGAGCCCTCTCGCGCGTGAATCCGTTCAGCAGTTCTTCTGCTACATATACCCCCTCCTCCTGGGAAAGCAGGTGTATGTATCTTGGGAATGGCTGAACGGTTTTGCATCGTTCTTTTTGCATCTAGTAGCTACTGATAAGCATATTCTAGGTGTACCATGCGTTTTTGGTTCCCTCCAAGCGCCTTGCTATGGTAGGTCCATCAATCCTCAGCCACAGTCGACTTTACCCCCCCATATCTCCACCAATACTTCACCAATCTTTGCTCCCCTGGCACCGTTCGAAAGTGCTCATCTGTAGCTTTCTAACGAGCCCAAGAACGCCCCGGTGCGACCATTGGAACCTTCAGTATGGCCACCCTCTCCTCCTTACCCACCATTTTCAGATAATCAGGCCATATCTCAGCCAGTTTTGCAGGTAATCACATTGTCTCTTTTGTATTATGTTACTGTAATGCATGCAAATCTGTGTGCAAGACACCAGGTATATCGACCAACTACATCAGTTCAGAGACCTTCATTAGCCATCACATAATTACCCCCCTGGTGACTTTTTTCAAGGACTTATATTAATACCTGTTTAATGCGAAAATACAGTGCTTACTAACAGCTATACAGCGCAAAAAGAATGAAGTCAAACAGGCCAGAAATGACAGAGATATGGGAAGACTTGTCCCAGCCACCCTTACTGCAGGCCCTAGACACTCCGGGCCAAAGTGTCTTAGGGTGTCTTACAGGGTCTTAAGGCCCCCCTCTGGAATACCACCTAGGCTATCTCCACCATTTGTTGGTCGATTTTTATGGTTTTGGGCTTGTTGGAAAGGGCTTTTCAAGGGCTTTTATGTCGACTCTACTATCTGTAAAATGTACCTAGCATATACCTAGCATAGAGGGTATAGGGTGGCTTACTTTGGGGGGCATTCATAGTGCCATGGATAGCTCAAATAATGTTATATCATCCTAGCGTTTTGCACACAGATTTGCATGCATTACAGTAACATAATACAAAAGAGACAATGTGATTACCTGCAAAACTGGCTGAGATATGGCCTGATTATCTGAAAATGGTGGGTAAGGAGGAGAGGGTGGCCATACTGAAGGTTCCAATGGTCGCACCGGGGCGTTCTTGGGCTCGTTAGAAAGCTACAGATGAGCACTTTCGAACGGTGCCAGGGGAGCAAAGATTGGTGAAGTATTGGTGGAGATATGGGGGGGTAAAGTCGACTGTGGCTGAGGATTGATGGACCTACCATAGCAAGGCGCTTGGAGGGAACCAAAAACGCATGGTACACCTAGAATATGCTTATCAGTAGCTACTAGATGCAAAAAGAACGATGCAAAACCGTTCAGCCATTCCCAAGATACATACACCTGCTTTCCCAGGAGGAGGGGGTATATGTAGCAGAAGAACTGCTGAACGGATTCACGCGCGAGAGGGCTCGTTTTGTGCGCGTCGTCAAGGCGAACAAAACGCGCCCTCTTGCGCGCGAATCGGTTAGGAAACGGTGGAGCTATAAGGCAAACAATTCCCCCTAGGGCGAAATAGGGGGCACTATTGGTATATGTTGTGGGGCATGTTGTATGGTCGTAATAGGTGCATTTGATTCGCATTAATAATGCGAACACAATGTCAAAAGAACAAAGTCAATTGGATAAGAATTGGGCAAGATATAGCAACAACAATCCCCCCCCCCCACCCGGGAGGGAGGGAGGGGTTACCATATTGGGACAGGAGGGCCGGGAGGTTGATATTTTGATGGGAGGAGGGAGGGATTGATGGGGATGGGTCCGGAATTGATGGGAGAAGCCCGGGGGATGGCCAGACAGGCTTAGATAAGCCTGTGGGAGTGCCATCACAAGCCCCGGAGGGAAGCCTTCCAAATGCAGTAACTATATGATGGCTGTCCCGGAAGCCCCGGGGCAGTGCTGATACATTATAACCTAGCCGTAATATGATGTAAAACACTCCAGGCTATTAGCCGTAATATGATGTATCAGAACTACAACATATGGTGCGATCAGACAAATACAGCAAGACATCTCTGACACGATATTCCCGTCGTAGATCGAGCGTCCCCCGAGGAATTTCGGCAGCCCATCGCATGGCAAGCTGAAGGCGGATCAGTGGAGGACGGTCTGCACGGTTAGCCTCGTTATCACCTTGTGCCACCTTTGGGGCTCGTCGAAAGCCTCAGACAGATTCAAAGTCCTTCTCGACAATTTCCTGGCACTTGTTTGCGCCGTCGATCTCGCCACGCATCGCTCTATGGACAGAGAGCGTGCAGACAAATTCGACGTCTACATCATGCATTACTTGAAGACGCTTCGCTCCGTCTTTCGACACCAACTCGTTCCCAACCATCACCTCTCCCTACATCTTCGACAATGTCTTGTTCTTTTCGGACCAGTACACGCCTGGTGGACCTTTCCCTTTGAACGCTACAACGGTATTCTTCAACAGCTGAATACCAATAGCAAGAGCGGTATGAACAATGCGTTATCTGGGATTATCTCTCGTCGCTAATCGTAGAGCCAACAGACCAGATGCCGCTAACATTCATCCGATACTTTCATATCGGCTCTGCCCTCCGTTGGCTTATGGACACCATCCAATGGCCCACTTCGCCGCCTTTCAAGGCGATGGTTTCCAGTTATCACGATACTGTCAAGTGACCTAGGGAAGGACATGGGTGAACCCATGGGTGCTGGGGATCTGACCTGCACCCGTACCCATGGTTCACCCATACCCACCACCCATGGGAGGGGTTAGGGTATGGGTGAAAGTGCTGGGTCACTCGGGTCCCTTGGGTATGGGTTGTCTTATGGGTACCCATGGGTTCCAGGCTCGATACATCTTATCTTTGCATAGTATGCATTACAGAGACATTGTTTTACAGTAGAACTATACTGTGTATACTATTTTAGGACTATCTGCTCGCTATAGCCTAGCCTACTTTCCTGTTCGTGAACTCGGGACTCGAAACGGGGCATGTGCTCAAGCCGCCGGGAAAGCATCCTGAGATATACTCAGAAACAAGCTTCAACTGAAGTTGCTAGATGGGGCTTACCGGAACTCTTGTACGTGTCCATTCAATAAGGATGGCAAGCAATGCCTCACCTTGGATGCGGGGGTACCAGAACTGAACAAGTCCCACAGCACGCAGCATGCGGACAAACTCCTCCCAGGTCTCAGTGGCGCGAGGGCTCGGCATGGCATAGAATCGGAAGAGGGATGCGACACCTTGGAGACAGTCATGCTGCTCGGACTTGAGCTCAGGATAGAGCGCGCTATTGACAATATCTGCCCAGAATGTGTTCCATACAGCCGGAGAGCGTGCTTGAAGAGTGGCCAATTTGAGTGGCAAATCAACCTGGTGGAAAGAATAGAATATTGTATTAGTGGCGAACACCTGGTTGATCGGATGGCTGCATTCATACCACTTCGGCTGTGGACCCAGACGCACTGTAGATACGCAACAGGAATGTCTCCTCGACCTCTCCCAAAACACCGGCGTAGAGTTGCAGGAAAGTGTAGTGGAAACGTATATGGACACAGAAGCCACTCTTGGGCAGCGGTGGCAATGGATCTCCGGGGTGGGATTGCGCAAGGGCCTTGAAGTACTCGTCCTCGGAGTTCACATCTTCTTCGAGAGAAGTGAACAGAGAAGAAGACGAGCGGCCAGGCTCCGAGTCTTCATCCGGGGCGGACACAACTCGGAGTGACTCGATTGATACAAGGGAGGGTAGGGATGAGGTGGAGACCGTGGAGTCACGCTTGTTTTGTGTGGGTGTCGTCAATGAAGGCGACGAAGGAGAGGGTACAAGAGATTCGGAGGCTTGGATGAGTCCGGTGGTATCGTTTCCGGGCCGTACAACTTGAGCAGAGGCAGGTGGGTTCGATTCCATGGGAACAGAGCAGCAAGGAGCAAGCGGGCGTGGACAGGCTTTCCGATGCTGCCGTGCAGGAGATCGCAGGCAAAGTAACGCAAGTGCAGCGTGCTGAACTGGTGCTGATTTGAGTTATCGATAATCCCACGGGAGTTGGCATTTGCACCATCCAAGCATAGGTTATATGGCAAACAAATGGTATTGCTTTGCTTTATAAAAGAACAATATAACACGTAAAGACAGGTGGGAACACCATAACACCATACACGTAATGACAGACAAGAACACAACCTAGTAGTAGACAGATACTGGCAGTGCAGGCGTAAAAAATACCGAGGAACAAGCAAGAGTAGCAGGGAGAGGAGTGAATCATTGTGTCAAAGATGAAAGGATCATACCAGCTATTACATCGCACAAAGCCGCGCTTAGACATTGATGGCGTCCCAGCCCTCCTCCATCTCGTAGTCTGACTCGTCTCCCTCTAGGTCATCAAGGCGAGCGACAGCCTTCTCGTCCTCGGTCTTGATGAGGCCGAGGTTGCTCCAGTTCGCCAGGCAGAGGAGAGCGCGGCACATCTGAGCGCTGAGCCGGTTGCAGACGTGTGAGAGGAGGAGGCGGCCATGACTGAACACGCGCTCGACCTCGACAGAGGTGGCTGCCGGACCATGTCAGCAAGACTGAGACATCCGCGCAGCAGTGGGACTGTGTGCAGACTTACCTGGGATCGTGAGGTAATCCAAAGCCATCCTGGATAAGTTGGGGAACGTTGCATGACGGTCGTGCCACCATTGGAGGGGGTCCGAGACCAGCTCGACATCGGTGCTGAGATAACGCTTCAACTCATCGTGTACGTCTGGGATGACGGGGGAGACTGTGTCTAAAGCGTCGAAAATGTTGGTGTCATCATCCTGTTTCACATTAATACATGACGTCAGATCCACCGAGCCTGGAGTGAGCCAGCGCAGAGGGTAAGTAGGAGACGTACCTCAATAGCCTTGCCTTTACCCTTGGCAGTGGCACGCGTGTTGGCCGTGGCCGTCGACGCTCCGTCCCTCGTCTCCTTCATGACGCGCTGCGCGTAGGATGCCCGGTACTCATCCTTGACGAGCTTCATTGTGGTGCACCGCCACTCATCGCTCCACTTGAGCTTCTGGAAGTACTCCCCCTTGTAGCGTGGATGGAGAACTGTGTACGCAAAGTCAGTGGTTGTTATCGTGCGTGTGAATTGCACACGTACTCATGGCGATATGGTACATTGCTGAGGCATCCGTGAGCGAATAGTAGGTGTTGAGTGTTTTTTTGGCGAGGCCGCAGGCCACGTGGATGGCATTGTCGTACTCATCGTCCTCATTGATGCTCGCCGTCGTGAGAACTTGATCCAGATGATCCATGGCAGGGATTACGGTCACAAGATTGGGAGTGCCCCGAGAGAAGAAGAGCGTAGCATCCTTGAAGACCTGAGACAGGTGCAGCGAGGATTCATGTGGGAGGGTCGAAGGCAGAACGTCGGTGGCACAGCACGCAAAGCGAACATTGTGGGTGTCAGTTTGGTAAGTGTTTGGTTAGGTGCTTATCGCTCAACATGGACCTTGAGAACCTTGCGGAGCTGGCGTGCTATCTCCCACTCGTCGTCCGACAGCTCATACCCCCGAAGTCCATGATTCTTGTCGCTTGTCATCTGGTCTACCACTGCCCGGCTCTTCAGTGCTCCCTCCAACATGTCGAAGGTCGAATTCCACCGAGTACGAACGTCGCGCGGCAGAAGCTTGATGGGTAACCCCTGCGCAGCACACATCGCGTTCCAGGCCGGGAGGAGTAGTGTGGTGGAATGGACGATCTTGAAGCTGATTTTATGTATCTGCGACACAAAATGGTGAGTGTTTCGTTACGCGCTGTTCACCTCTAGCTGATTCTGCCTCACCTTGGCCAAAACCAACTTGACAGGCTGTACATCTCGCGCAAACTCAGCGCGTTCTTCATCAGACATCTCCTCCATCGCATCAACCTCGTCGTCCTCGTCGTCATTGCTCTCAGCCCCTGTATTCGCGATAGCTTCCTCTGTCCTGGTCACGAGCTCTTCGTCCTCGAGGTCCCGAGTGAGTTCGAGGAGCTCGCGCTCGTCAGCGCCTTCGGCTGCTTTCTCGCGGTCGGCCTCGGCATCGAATTGACGGATCAAACTTTTGGCTACGAGGTTCAGGACGTGTGCGAAGCATCGCACACGGTTGATTTCGCCGGGGAAGTCGGGAAGAAGGTCGGCCATTTTCTTGATCATGGTGAGGTTGTTTGAGGCGTTGTCGCAGGTCACCGCGAGGATCTGGAAGAGCCAGAGGTAAGCATACGCATTCCATACGCAACAGAATCACTAACCTTATCCGCGATGTCGAATTCCCTTAGGATCAGGGCAAACGCGCCAGCAAGATTCACGCCGCTATGCGAGCGGGGGACCTCAACGATGTCGAGCAGCAAGACAAGGGGTTTACCCTCCATCTCCAGATGAACCGTCACCGCCACAAATGCGCGGTGGTTTGGAGAACTCCAGGCGTCGGTTGCGAAGTGAAGGTCGCCATCATAGTTCTGTCGCCAAGTCAAATGTAAGCATGCGTATTCATGGCAGTTAGATTTGATGGATGGGTACTGACCTGAAGCATCCTAGCGATCCGCACACGCGTCCGGGCGAAGATCACCTTCGCGTCACGCGACACTGTCTTCGGGGATGGGATGAAGTACCCGGGATGGCCGGTCTTCATCAAGGATTGGAATCCACGATCGCGGACAATGTTGAAAGGACACTGACTTTCGGCGACCCAGCGAACGAACTCGGTGCAGGTTTCGGCGCGCGTATGAGGACAGTGACTGTACGTCACCTTTCCATCACCTTTCTTCCACTCGAACGCTGCGGTGATCGAACCGTCATGCATCAGCACCCCGACCACCTTCTCCCGCGCTTCCGCAATGCTCGCGGCCTGGCATGCCGTGTCAACGGCCTCCTCACCCCAGCAAGTACGAGTGTGCCGACGAAGGTTGCCGGTCGACGAGCGATCCTTGCTGTCGAGGAAGCGGCGGATACGAGTCTCGCACTTGCGTGCAGCGCATTTGAAGACATGCGAGCGGCGGTCGCCGATGTACTCGATCTCCAGCGTGGGTTCGAAGAACGCGTAGATAGGCGAGTCCCACTTCGCCATCATCATCTCTGCCGGCCCGTGGGTAACGAAGTTAGCAAGATCCCTCTGCGCACAGCCAGTATACCAAGTGGTATGGACTCACCAAGCTCCTCCTGCTCATCGAAGATCTCAACGACTTCTTCATCCTTGCTGCTCGATGTGTCCCCTGACTTCTTCGCGATGCCGGCATCCTCGTCTTCCGAGCCACTCTCAATCACGGTGATTCCCTGGCGTGCGAAGGCGGCAAGTTCCTCCTCCTCGGTGTGAACGGTGGTACGGCGCCGGGTCGTGGTGGTACCGGAGGAGCTTTGGGCGGTGGACGGGCCTGCTGATACGGAAGCGGGTGCCGTGGCGCTATTAGCCTTGGACTTCTTGTTAGATTTGCCGCCACTGGTTGTGCTTCGGGAGTGCTTGCGCGAGGCTTTTGCCATATCGAAGCGGAGAATTTCTCAAGAACTGTGGGTTGCATGTGGGTATGAGTCGGGATGTTGATCTTTTGATAGGCTATGATAGCACCTGGGGTTATATATGTTGGGTGCAAGCAGGGTCTGGGATCCATATTTGGCCATTGTAGACTAGAACTAGTGGCTTGGAGTTTACATTGTACACTAAAACTGTACAGTTTTACCCAAATATGGCATTTTTGATGACTTTGGTAATCTGTGAGCCGTCCAAGGACGCTACTGCGTGCCCTTGGACGAGATATCTCGCGGATGGCTGTGCACCCGCACCTCGGGTGGCGGGTTGTGTACGGGTTAGGCAAGTGGGGACCCGCACCCGCACCCATGGCCTAAACCCACAGACACCCATGCAGGTTTTGGCTACCCATGTCCCTCGCTAGTCAAGTCGATCAGAGCTGCCGGACATCGTATCGCAGACTTTATCCCATTCAGTCGAGCACCCGCAGACGATGAGTCTCTCCTACGGGACTACGACGAACGTAAGGAGAAGGAGTTACCTCGGCGACTGTACGACTCTCTTTTTACGTTGATTGCCGCCAGTTCCGCCTCTCCTCTCTCCTCGGCGTACACTGCGACTGACGACGGCACACCCGTCCTACCGTCTAGAGTCAATTATATTGGCAATGTAGAACACGAAAGTGTCACATTTGCGACCCGCGAAGCAGGATTTCGCAACTCTTTCGTCTTGTTTAATGACCCCGTGAGCACCAACAAGCATCCCCATGACCCCGCGAGCGTGGTCGAGCACCCTTTTCCGCTCGCGGGGCAAATCACCGGGATTTTCCTTCATGGTCGTCGTGAGCAGGGGAAGGTGATTTTGGAGATGTTCCTTCACATTGACGAGTACAAGCCCCTCGACCTAGCCCATGCTCGGGAGGATCCCTATCGTCAATTTCCCGACATCAATACGCGGCTCTATTATCACGAATTCCAGCCTACTCCACGAGTAGTACGATTGCAGGATATTCAATGCCATTTTGCCACATTGACGTACACTCCGGAGGAGATTGGAAGAGAGTGTATCATGGTGCGCTCCTTGGACAGGGTGAGTTCCGCCCCCCCCCTCCCCTGACGCGCACGGATACATCCTGACTAGTCATCGATATAGGAATAAAGCCAACACATCGTTTACCCAGCCCTTCCGGGCATGACTTTGACGGTTGGAATGATGACAGCTTCCATGTGGTTGCATCGTGTAAAGGTGCGTCGTGTAAAGCTGACATCATCTCGATTCGCAACAGTACAAGCCCCCTTTGTTGACCTCAGCATGTATATCAGCCATGCTCGTTCGCGATCTTGACTCAAGCTCATCCCTTCTTAGTCGCTTCGCGCCACTCCAGTGTACTCCTCGCCACCACTCCCACTCCTCGCCGCTCTTCGCCACCCCACAATGTCTCACTTGCACCTTCCCGCAGTGGAGATGACTCTCGCCGGAGTTACTTACATTGGCCAGATCCTGTGAGTATTACCTGAGCTCATCATCATACACATTTGCTCACGCCGGTGCACGCAAGCCACTCCGATCTTGTGTCCAGTGTAGTCACCTGGGGTTTTCCGAACCTCGACAATGGGGCGTTCATCTCCTTCCACCTTGAAATTTTCATTTTCAAGACCACGACGCCTTCTGGTACAAACCGTAGGTTTAAATTGCCCTTCATGTCAATGTCGCTGGCTGATAGTATCTATCCGCAGTCTTTTTGGTCCTCCAGGCGTCCGAGAGCGACGAGTCGGTCATGATTGACCCCAAGGAGAATATTTTGATCCAAGATTCGGCGAGGGTACGTTCCCCATATTGATTTTCTTGTACCCACAGTCTCACTGCTTCATCCATTTCATAGCCGAACGTACTCGGATGCGTGAATGAGTCCCCCTCATCTGGAGTGCGTGTCACATTCCCAGATGTTCCATCCGCAGTGGATTTCGAGACCTGAATGCACGCATCTCTCTTGGAGGTTGCGTCCAAAGAGGATGGGCTTCCGCTTAACCGGCTGATTGATCTGCTGATGCGCCCTGGAGGGGTCGAGTACGAAGAAGAGCATGACATCTTTCCAGCTCTGGAGAGATTGGCAGAGGAGATAGAGGAGACGGGATTAGGAGCAGAGGCGGAGGAGACGACTGATTGACGTGTCTCGTGCTTTGGTCCCATGTTAAGTCGCCATGCCAGTCGCGCCTTGTCCCCTCGCTCCTCATCGCTCCTCATCGCTCCCCGCGCCTTCCGTTGTCGTACACCTCTCTTAACCACTCCGAGTGCTGGTCCGCTCATCCTTCTTCAACCGCGTCTCATTGCCAGCAACATCGCCTTACTCACGCCCTCTTCCCGTGTGCGTGGTGCACATTCACACCCCGTGGCTTCACTTCTCCGTCCCCTGCCACTGTCTCCCCAAGGCTTGTCTCCACTCCTTCACGCTCCTCTGCTCCTCCGCCCAACTCTCGCGTACAACCTGCGCTAGCGCTCCTTTCCACTCCGTCGCGCACCTCTCCACTTCTCATTGCTCCTACCGTATCAATGGACCTTCGTGCCTCGGGCGCCGACCTACTCTTGTGTCAATGTTCCTTTGCCTCCCGTGCCAGCGCTCTTATATATCCACTCCCGCACGCACCTCCGTCCTCCTCGCGCGTCAACATGCGCCCTTCTCCACTCCTGCATGCTCCGCTCCAGTGTCCATCAACGCTCCTTCGCCTCCCGCGCTGGCGCTCTTATCTACTTCCCCGTGCTCCTCCGTCCTTCTCACGCATCGCCGCTCCTCTTTACCCTTTTGCGCTCCGCCGTCGTCCTCCCGTGTCAATGTTCCCCTCCGCGTCTTTGCGACCTGACATTCTACTCTCGCATCAACGCTCCACGCCCCTCCTTTGCCACCACCCTCCGCCTCTTGCGCTGGCGCTCCTCTCCCCTCCTCCGCGTTCTGCTTTCCTCCCTCGGCGCCGGTGGTGGCGCTCCTCTCCTCTCCACTCCATCACCCTCCGCCATCCTTCCGCCCCAACGCTCCCCTCTGTTCCTTCGCCTCGCTTTTTCTTCCCATACCCTAGCACGTGTCCGCCTCCCTCCTTCCTCCACTCCTCCGCCGCACCTTCCAGCACCGCCGCGCCCCAGTTGATCCCCTTTCCGATCTCTTGCGTCTCCCCTCAGACTTTTTATACTTCACATCTACCTCGCTCCGGACCTCCTCCTTTCACATCATGTCCCTACGCCTCGCCTCAGGCTTGTCCCTAAAAATTCATATTCACGTTGCCCTCGTACCTATTAACCCTTCATATACATTATCGAACTGATCAGTGCCTTTGGTTGGCCAGTCGGGCAAAGTCGGACGGAGTCAAAACTACGGCGTCAGACCAAGGCCGACACTTCTAGGAAAGGAAATCAGCTCCGGCGCTGCATGGCTGCCGGACCCGGGATACTCGCCGGTGGGTATCCCGAAAGGGAAACCATGTCTGGCAGCCAGGCCTTACTCTAGTCACGGCACCGGTCACGCCTTCTCCTTTTATCCGAAGCGAAAAGCGTCTGAATAGTAATCGGCCAGGAGCCCATTACCTGACGGAGAAAATTAGCCTAGGTGTTGTCGTATGTTTCGAATTTTCGACCGTCCACATGTATCCCGACAATGAGTTACCTCTCACGCCACTTCTGATGCGGCGAAAAGGTGTTGAGTATAGTGTTGTCAGGTCCGGTCCGGTCCAGTCTTGGGGCCCTATATTTTAGGACCTAGGACTGGGACTAGGACCGGACCGGACTATTTTTATAGGACCGGACCGGGGACTGCAGTCTCAAATGGACTGCAGTCCTACAAGGTCCTAGGACCGGTCAGAACCAGTCCTGGACCAATACCGGTCCTTAACCAGTCCGGACCAGTTATAACCGGGTTTGGGACCAGCTGAGATGCTATAACGAGTTCTATACATTAGGTACCGATACATATAAACTTAAAACTGCCTCTATATAACTAATAACAGATAAATTAAACCTGGATATCACTTTTATATATGGTTATCAGCTTATTACTAGCACCTTTCTTTCCTTTATGGAATATATTTACCTATATTTAAGGACTGGTCCGGGACCGGTTGTAACTGGTCCTGTATGGTCCTCAAAAATCTGAGGTCTGAAAGGACCAAGGACTGGGACCAAGACTGGACCACTTAGGACTCACTGTCCGGTCCTGCAAAAACCGGTCCTAGTCTCGGTCTTCAGACTGGTCTTCCATGGTCCTAAGACCGGACCTCACAACACTAGTTGAGTAGTCCGCCGAAATGTGCCGAGATCGCATCGTCGCTCCCTGGTTTTTCGACCGGAGAAAGTTGCCATATATGACAGCTCCTCTGATCCTTTTCGTTCGGTGAAAAGGCGTTGGGCGACAGGCCACTTTTCGACCGTATCAAAGTGGCTGCGTAAGTTGCCTTTTCTAGCTACGAAAATGTGGCTGAGAACGACCAAAGTCGTTTTTCACCTGCAGCCCCTTTTGAGCGACTTTTCGCCGGTCGAAAGCATCCAATTGCCCGCCGTGCGTCGTGGATTGCCAATTGTTTACCAACCACTCTTGGG
>JABWUW010000018.1:68754-158032 GCA_019426095.1 Ganoderma lucidum
GATAATCAGGTCGCGGCGACGCAAGGCGTTAGAGGTTGATGAGCAGGATATAAGGGTAAGTGTACTCGTTCATGCCCTCTTCATTCGCAACCAGCGCATACAACTGGCTCACACAACTATTGTTCACTATGACATCCAGTGACTTCGTCCTCGGAGACTTCCCAGTTGATGAGCACAGACCCATCAGGGTAGTGGTCATAGGCGCAGGAGTTGGCGGTATACTCGCCGCTATCAGGTCAGTCGTGACATTCCTCGTCTACTCGTAGCTGATGCTATGCCTTCCTGTGCAGATTTCCACAGAAGGTTCCGAATTTGCGACTGACGGTGTACGAGAAGAACGCCGGCGTTGGCGGGACGTGGTTCACCACCCGGTACCCGTGAGTCTCAGAATGGTTCTTCCCGGCTCTCAGACGGCCTCACATTAACCCGTGTCCAGTGGAATCGCTTGCGATAGTCCTTCTCACTCTGTGGGCCCTCCCTATATGCTACGATTTGCCACCGTATCTCACAATTACACAGTACCAATACTCCTTCGAAGACAAGGTGCCCCGACCTTCTTCCTATCCCCTTCCTATCCGTACCGTCATTGATCGCTCCCACTTCGTAGCGCGACTGGTCGGCCTTCTACTCCCCCGGCCACGAAATCCAGCAAAACTTCGAGCAAGTCGCGCGGAAGTACAACGCCCTGCAGTACATCAAACTCAATCACGAGGTCGTCCGCGCCCAGTACGACGCCTCCAGCGGCCAGTGGCGCATCCGCATCCGCCGCACAGACCCCAACGCAGTCACGGGCGCATTCGAGGATATAGACGATATCGCGGACGTCTTGATCACGGCCGTCGGCTCGATCAGTCGCTGGAAGATGCCCGACATCGAGGGCATTTCCGGGTTCAAGGGCGAGCTGCACCACTCTGCGGGGTACGTACCCAAGGGAAAGACGTGGCATGAGGACGCCGAGGCTTGGGGTGATAAGAGGGTCGGTGTCATCGGCTCGGTGAGTAGAGTTGGTTGCGATTGCGGATGTGTGTTTTCGGGATGTCATGCTGATACGCGCGTGGCAGGGGTCGAGTGCGCTCCAGATCGCGACGGCGCTCCAGCCTAAGGTGGCAAAGCTGGTCAACTATGTCCGGGGCCAGGCGTGGATTGCCCCTCCTGTCGGTTTCCAGCCGCTTTTGCAGGTCCTGGGCCGGGAGAGCACCGAGCAGGAGAACGACTGTGAGTCCGACACGAATGAGGATGGTCGTCCTCCGACGGTCTGTCAGCGCTCACGACTCACGTTCATGGGCCTGCAGTGGTGTTCACTCCGCAAGAGGTTGAGCGCTTCAATACGGACTCCGAGTTCTTCTGGAAAGCGAGACGCGCAGTCGACGCTTCGCTGAACGTGAGTTTTATCTGGCATGGATCACCGCTGAGCTGACAGGTCGTTGTATGCGCAGTCATGGAACGAAGCCACCATCCTCGGGAGCGCTCGGCAAGCTCTTCTCCGCGAAAACCTCACGAAGAGCATGCGCTCGAGGCTCTCCGAGAGGCCAGACATAGCCGAGAAGCGTGCGTCCTATCCTACCTCCCGAAATCTTGCTTGTCCAACGTCACTGATTTTCCGATTTTGTGTGCTGCTGCAGTCATTCCTAATTACCCCGTTTGCGCGAAACGGCTCAGTCCGGCACCCGGATATTTAGAAGCTCTGTGTAAGGACAACGTACGTGATCTGGGCTTGGCTTCGAGCTTGTGCTGAACACGATGAAAGGTCGACTTCGTGTCCAGCCCGATCAAGCGGTTCACCGCGAGCGGTATCGAGACGGAAGACGGCGCGCACCAGGACCTCGACATCGTCTTCTGTGCCACAGGTCCGTCCCATTCCTTTTGCTACCCAATGCCCCATACGCCGGCCTCTGATAATATACATGAACCACAGGCTACGACATGTCGTGGCAGCTCCTGTTCCCGATCCTCGGGCGCGGCGGGCTCGCGCTGAACGACAAGTGGAAGGAGTACCCGACCTCGTACATGTCGCTGTGCACGGACGGGTTCCCGAACATGTTCATGGTGATGGGCCCGAACTCGGTGATCGGCGCGGGGCCGTTCATCCAGGTGATCGAGGCGGGGGTCGCGTACGCAGTAAAGGCGGTCGCGAAGATGCAGCGCGAGCGGCTGAAGAGCGTCGAGGTCAGGCCGGAGGCCGTGAGGGACTTTGATGCGCTCATTCAGGTGCGTCTTCGCTGGGCCTGTGGGGGATACCGAGTTTGGGGCTGATGGCTGACGGGTCGCGATAGGAGTATTTCAAGAAGGTATGTCGTCGCCCGTGCTGGCGGCGGTCGGTCGCCATTTGACGGTGCTGCAGACTGCGTTCGGGGTGGGGACGCGATCCTGGTACAAGCTCGGCGGTGATACGGGTCGCGTGTTTGGAGTATGGCCTGGTGCGTCCTTGGGCCGCTCGCGTCCCGGCGTCCGGCTCTGGCCCCTCTCCAATCTTACTGACGGTTGACTCTGGTATGGTCGTGCCGCAGGTTCGGTCTTGCACGCGTTGAGGACTCTGGAACATCCACGCTGGGAAGACTTTGAGTACGAGCGGGCGGACGACGCGAAGAACCAGAACCGGTTGTACTGGCTCGGAGACGGCCAGACGTCCAATGAGAAGTCAGAGTCGGGCGATAGTGAGTCGTCAAGTCGCGTCGTGGCCTGGATGGAAGTGGATACTTACGGACCGTTTGACGCACTACTAGGGGCGTGGTACTTGGGCGAAGAGTATATTGACCGGCCGCCTGGTGAGTTGGAACATGCGAAGATACGCACTGCACAACCAGCTGATATGGAACTTTTGTTGGTAGTTCATGATGTATGACGTCGGTTCTTTGTAAACCCCATTCGTTGTTCTGGGCACTCGTGTTGTGCACGACACCGTTAAGCAAGACGGACCACCTCGGGCGGATTCTATCCTGTCATCTGCCGGAAGGCGCCAGTGTGGAAACTTGGCCCCGGTAAGCGGCATCCTCGGCGGCTTTGGGTTTCCCTACGAACTTCAACTTGAGCTTGCGCATGCCGTCTCAGTCGCATTCTATGTTCGTCCCATATTCATCACGCTAGGCACTTTACACAACGCTCAGGGTACGACCCTTCGCACGCCAGCTCCGCGGCGTCGCCACCAGCCGACTTCTTCGCCTCCCCATCCGCTAGCTTCTAAACACTAGATCCCTCTCAGCCTGTATAAGAGACGCTGTCGTGGTATGCTCCAAAGGACTTCTACCCTGTGAGAATACGGGACATCCTCAAGTCGCGGCCCCAGATCTTGGCACTTGGCCATGGCGCGATTTCGACTGTTTGGCGTTGCTGCGACCTTCCGTAAGTGTCTCATTCATCGTGCTGCTTCCGGGTCGCTTTTATTGACAGTTTATCGATAGAGAATATCGCTACATAGTATCCGTTAAGATACACACTCGAAACGTCATCCCAGTCAAGCGCGAGCCTTCCGCTCTCAAGTAAACTAACAGCCTCCCAAAAATGCCGCACATTGGGCGGCCGCTCGTCACTCCGACCTTATTGGACCAGTTCGAGATCATTTCAGAGAAGGTCGTGTCCGAGTCGCCTCGATATACACAACACGGGCTATCGCAATCTAAGTTCCAGGGCTTCGTTCACCAGCCAATGCTGATGTCTCCTCTCGCTTTCGCTTTTGGCAATAACCTTCGAGGAGAGTTACCCGGGAATAGATGGCATGGACTCCCAGCGCAGTGTGTGGCTCTCAGAAAACGCGGTAGTAGGCGAAAGGTGAGTCTTGTCGTTCAGGAAGGAGGCATCGCAAGGCTTATGTGTGATGATATATAAGTCTAGCGGTCCGTTCATAAGCGGTGTTGAGTCTATTCGCGTTCTGGATCTTGACAGCGCGTCTGAAGTTGGAAGGAGCGGTTAACCATCGGAAAACAGATGCAGATGCGCTTCTCCTCGGTTTCGAGCAGCTGCATGTCCTGGGTCCAGATTCTGCTAAACACTAGACGTTTGTGAGTCCCGCATGGTCTCCCATGAAGGCATGTCGATGCACATACGCTTACTGAATCGCAGTGGTCTTCACATCGGAGCAGTTCAAGTGGTTCAAGAACGATGCCGGCTCCGAATTCTTTCGGAAAGCGAACAGCGCAGCCGTCGCGCCGTCAAATGTGAGTTCCATGTGGTGTTTATGATTTTCAGCTAACCGGTCGCTGTATGCGTACTAATCACGGAACGACACAACAGTTTTTAGCATCTCTCTTCAAGTTCGTCTCCGCGAATGCATTACGAAGATCATGCAATTCGAGGCGCCATAGATCCAATGTGTCGCCAAGAAGCATATGGCAATCTATCATCTTTGACGGCTTCTTTGCTTGGCCTTGCCGCATCTCCGCAAGGACGGACGGACGCGAGATGTATTTAACTTTACGGTGCCGGAACTGAATACAGTGAAAGGTCGACTTTGTATCCGGCCCGACCCAGAGCTTCGCAGTGAGCGACATCGCTTCTAGGGATGGAGCGCGCCAAAACCTAGACATCATCCTCTGTGCTACGATCGGTGCTCCTTCCCCATACCTCCCCAACGCACGGGAACTCTGACAGCAACATTGCCATACCCCATGTCGTACTTATCGCTGCGCATGGACGGTTTCCGGAATATGTTCTGTCATCGGCGCGTGACCGTTCAACCAGGTCATCGAAGCGGGCGACTGAAGAGCGTCGATGCCAAGCACTAGGCGGTTAAGCATTTCGAGTTCGACCGCCCGCATCAGGTGCGTCCGCGCTGGCTTCGTGGATACGGAGCTGACATGTTGTAATAGGAATTCGCCGAGAACGTACGTCGTCGCCCGCGTCGGTGATCGAACGCCGTCCGAGATTGCCCCAGACTACTAGTACGTTCCCGATAGGATGCAAGTCGTGGTACCAGGTCTGCGGTCATGTGGGTCGGGTGAGTCGCCGGTAAGTCCTTGGACGGGTCTCATCCGTTAGGTTCCGTCCCCTTGAGATTGGAGGTTGATCCTTGTGCGTTTGTGTTGCAGGTTCGATCTTGCATGCACTGAAGACTCTTAAGTATCCAAGCTGGGAAGATTGCGAGTATGAGCGGTCCGAAAAGACAAAAAATCGGCTTTACTGCCGGTCGCCAGGAGACGGATAGACAGACTCAGGCGTTAGTGAGTTACCAAGTCGCGCCGCGGACTATCGAAAGAGATGCTGATGGACCCTTGGGCGCACTATTAGGGTAATGGTTCTCAGTGCAAAAGACGTTGACCGACAAGCCGGAGTACTACAATCCATCGCGTGGTACGCGTACAGGCTGGTGTATTTCATTCGGACACGTTACCATGTTTGCACTGACAGTGATGTTTCTATTGCTGCGTGCATTTCGTTTCAACCCCCTTTCATGGGACATTTCCTTATCGTATATGCATGAATACATTGACATTTAGTTCACAAGCTACCGTCTCGACGTAGGTTACAAATACTTGACACAGATAGGGTCTCGAGAGGGACTAAGAGTCTTCGTTATACACGTTCATTGGGGATGATAACCCCTCAACATATCTACGTGGTGCGTTAGGATCTATTTATTCATTTATGATATTTTCCGCTCACCAAACGTGTGTCAGTATCTTCCTGGACGCTAAGGATCGCTGTCAGAGCCGCCCATTCCTTTCGATGTGTTTTCTTTGACAATAATCCCGATGTCGCGACACAGATGTTTGTGGAAACTCGTCAGAAGGGCGTCAGTCTTGAAAACGGATCCCTTCTCGATCGGCGTGGTGCCGAAGCCAGAGTATATCTTGCGATGGGTCCCGTGTACTGTGAGGTAGAACTTTTCCGGTTTTCCAGCTTCGCGGAGGAGTTCATTCGCCGCCGTAAGGACCGTGAAGCACGGTTCACAGCAGAGTTTGCTACACCCAATGAAGGGGAAGACTTTCCCCAGAAGGTCTGATTCGATAACATGGCGGAGGAGCTTTCCCTCACAATGCTGGTGACGGGGCCCGGGAGGAATGATGAAGACGGCAGCAGCGCGACGCTGTGTGCCTTCTGCCAATTGGCTCATGGTTATATTCGGGATACTTGTCCGAATGCGCTTCCACACTTCCTCTTTGGTCGCGCAATTCTGGTTAATGCTATCATTGGGCAGCAGTGAGAGTGCATTTCCATAGGTATCCTTGATAATGTGCGCTTTCTGAGATGTTAGGTCCACGATATGCTCTTTGCGATGAGATTTGGGGCCAGCCAGCATCCAGGTGACAAATTTTTCTGAGCTCAGGCTGTTGGTTTCCGCACGGCGTGCCGCTTGAAATGTGGGTCGCATTTCGGGATCGCGAATAAGTTCAAAAATGGCTTCGATTCCATTCCTGACTTTCACCATCTTCTGAAGTATGTGATACGGTATAGGGCCCTCTGTAATGAAGGGCAGGATGTAAGCAATATGGTAACTGTGGAGGCAATATTCTCGTGCTCATCTCACCTGTGTAACGCTTCCAGCCATGATTATCCTCAAAGCGCAGCTTAATAAGCCATTTTTTCGTATCACGATCTCTAAAGGCCTCCTGGCGCACACGGGTGCAAGCCTCGTGGATATCGATATAATCCTGGCTAGAGAGCGTTTCATTGGGTGGTCTGTCGACGAATTTGAGAACATCCTCCACTGCATCCAGAAGCCGGGGAAGCCTTGGGGGGAGAGGAGAGTTTGGCCCCAGTTGTTGGGTCCAAGTGTGCAAAAGACGTCGAAGGCGTTGGCCTCGATTGCTAGCCTTTGTCATGCGTTGGCGAAACTTCCTCCATCCGTGACTGTAGACATGAATGATGAAGTCATTGATTAACTCATTAAGCGTCTCCGGGTTCGTTTCCGCTTCCTTGCTCACCGCCAGCACCTTCTCGAGACACTTGGAAAGATAATCTTGCAGCTCTGTCCCTCCCGTGTGATCCCAATTGTTGGCACAAAGGAACCGAATCTCATGAACATTTCCAATGTCCGAAAGGTCCGTGTTTTCATTCCGTTCAGGTCCCGATGGGAGGAGCATAATAGCAAGAACGTCGTTTTTGGCTTCACGGAGAGTGCAAAGGGAGGCAATAGAATGGGTCAACAACACCCATGGGTGGTTTCGGATGGCGTGCGTGTCCACGGAGGTACTACGTGGATTGGGGAGGGCACTACGGATGCTGGGTGGGAGGAAAAATGTTTGGGCGATAAACAGTAGGGTATCCGCTGTGACTTCTGACTTCAAATCCATGCCTAATGGCAAAAACGATGAGCACATAGTCTCCGAATAGTTATTTTGAGATCCTCACTGGAATTAGTTATTGCGTGTTCTGCAAGGTACTGTTGAGTGGTACTGTGGGTGAGTTGACTATGAGAAGTACATACGGAGCCATGCTGCTCTTATATATCTTACGGAGGACTCCACTTGTAGGCGTAGCCCCGCCGAAGCTTGAAATTCAGACTAGAGCCCTGTGGACTCAAGCACACTCAGGGAAACACTGCCCGCCGAAATCATTCGGGGTTGTAAATAGTGGCCTTAATGGCCGTTCGAGCCTGTCAGATCATAGATGTAACAAGTCTTGCAACGAGTGCATCGTCGGGGTCCTCTAGATGCTGTTTCAGCAATAATGGTGATCAAAATGATAAGAGGGAGACTCAATAAATGGCAATAGTGCGCTCACAAAGATGAGTCGATGCTGTGTGGATGTTCGCTTGTTGTAGTTGTCGGCCCTATTTGTGATATATATGGAACGTGCGCATCATATGTAGTACTGAGCGGTGTAGCGCCACATTCTAGCACCAGTGTGAAACCTGTTTCGTAAGCTGCGAGCCTTGTGAGCGCTGCATTTTATGCCAACTGACGATGCTAGTTTCCAAGATCCTGCTTCGCTACAATCATTCTAGCCCGAGACATCGTAAAGGTGCTGATTTCAGAGATTGTTAGCTTAAGGTCGCTTTGAATATGACACATGGTGAGCGCGCGTCTTGTCGAACGGGGGAAAGGATGTGCTCTCGGGCTGAACTGATGCTGAATAATCGATGGCGACAATAGAGCCCAATATCACATGAGATATAATCCATCATATAAGACTGACCTCTCACAAACTTCGAAGCTTCACCACTCACTGATTTTCTCGACTCCTCGTCTCCCACCTATTCCTATTATCTACAACTCAAACACCGCTCGCCAGACATGACTTCTATCGTTGCTATGGATAATCTCATTGCTGCACTTTATCCTCATATCCACGAGCACCTGTTCGGCTGGTCTCGTACCCAGACGGTAGGGTACTACATCCGCACCCCACCACCGCGATTACCCTAGCGTCTGGGGCATTTTGATAGAGGCCTCCTACCTCCCCCCTATTTCAAATTCTCGATGCCTACCAGGCTGTTGTTGAACTGGCGCCCAGCCACCGGACACGGGCTTCGGTCCGTGGTTCCGGAAAACCTTACTCGCTATTGTAGAGTAAGGTTTTCCGGATGGTCGGTCCGAACACCTGGCCTTTAGCCGCCCTGTAGCCCAATCGGGCAACTATACCGTACGGTCACCGGCTACCATAAGTAACTGGTACTGTGATCACAACAGTGATCACACGGACTCTTATATAATCCTGTACTCTACAGTAGTATATAAGACAGCTCTGTAGGAGCTGAATCGATAACTCTTTTAACTCCTCCCATCACGTACGCTATCGTGTACCGCAAGCCTCTAACACCCACATCCAGGTAAGTATGCGGAGCGTCCGCTAGAGTTGCACCCGGGCGTGGGCCTTTGCCCCACCCAGGTTCAACAGGTTATGAGCCCTGGTCGACGCCGTAGGGACTGCGCCGCTCATCGCGTGCTGCGACCTACTGGCTCCCGGCTTATCTGGATACCCACCGTCGCCGTTATGGTCGACGACCTGTGGATCGGATGTGGCGCAATTATACGCTGCCTGCCGTCCACAGCAGTGGAGCCGGATGTGGCGCGATTACCCGCTGCCTGCCGCTCCACAGAGGGGGAACCTATGTCGGCGCATTTTTTGCTTGCCGTCATCGTCTGTCTTGAACGAGATTGACTGACCAAGTCTCTCTTCCAGACGCATACACCCTCTCGTACACCATGTCGAGTGCTCTCTACCAGGCCGTCCCCAACGTCCTTTCGGGCCCCAACTACCTCGAGTGGGCCCAGGGGATGAAGTCGTACCTTATGGCCCAGGCAATGTGGCACGTTATCATAACGTCCCAGCCTGCCGCTACCGCGGACGACCGCAAGGACTGGGACGCCAAGAACGTCCAGGCCATCGGTATCCTCCGTCTTCGCATCACAACGAGCATTCTCAGTGCCGTCGACACCAAGGACACCGCCGCGGCCATGTGGAAGCACTTCCAGGACAACTACGGGAAGCCCGGCATCCCGATCGTCTACCAGGACTTCCGCGCCGCCATCGCCCTCACTGTTCCTAGCGACTCGAACCCCGTCCCTGCGCTCGACAAGCTCGAGGCCCACTTCCAGCGCCTCGAGACCAACAAGTTCGACATCTCCGAACACGTCAAGGGCATGATGCTCATGTCGAAGCTCCCGCCCTCGATGGACTCGACCATCCAGGTCTACACCTCTGGCCTTACCGACACCGCTACTACCCCCGCGATCAAGTCGATCACCCTCGCTGGTGTCCGCCAGGCCGTCATCATGCACTGGGAGCAACGTCAAGGACGTCACGCACCGCGCAACAACGCAACGAAGATCAGCGCTGTTAAGCGCAAGGGTCCCGACCCTACCTTCCGTCAGCAGCAGCGTCCTCAGGGACAGCAGCAGCAACACCAGCCGCGCCCTCAGAGGCAGCAGCAAAATCAGTCCGGTGGACGCCCTCGTGGCGCGCGCTCCAAGCGCGACGGCCGCGCTCAGCAGCAAGGTGCGCACCAACATGCGCACTTCGCTCACATCGCTGATGCGCCGACCACCATCACTCAGGGGCCCGACGGCCCAGTCGACCCGCGCGCTCTCATGCGCAAGCCCGTGCGCGCGAAGACCGGGAACAACAAGTACCCGGCGCTCACGCGTGCCATGGCCCTCGCCAATGAGCTCGGGGTTACGCCCACGTACGAGCGCATCCGCACTCTCGAGGGCATCCCCGAGAGCGCCCTACCGTCCTCCTCTTTGTCGACAGCATCGTCGACGCCATTGCCCACGAGCACAACGCGCACCCTCAGTCGGAGCGCATCTCCGACGATGAGTGGTGGGCACGCGTTCAGCACTGGCAGAACGGCGAGGATCGTCGAGGTCACGGACTCCGACGCCGAGGACTCCGAAACCGAGGTGCACGCCCCGCTCCCCAAGCGAACGCGCACTCTCAGGGAGCGCATCACGCTAACCCTCGAGGAGCGCCTCGCACCTCTGGACAACCCAACGGACGTCCCAACGGACGATCCGATGGAGAGCGAGTCCGACGACGAGTCGGACGGCGAGACCGCCATATCCCTCGGGATAACTGACGCTGAGAACGAGCTCAATGAGTTCTTCAACCGGACCATGTTAGTCCATTCTTCCTCTCACACCGAGTTGTATGCTGACTGCCTGCCTTTACGTGCAGCGAGTAGTGTCGCAGGTCCCTCTCGGAGTGTGGATGCCATGCGCGTACCTGTAGCTACACCTGTACGATTAGCTACAGACGATAATATATGTACTCATCGCTCATCATATGCGAAGTGTGCGCGCTGCAAAGGCAAAGGAAGGCAAATTGAGCGGCAAGACTCGAACATGTGGATGCTCGACTCAGGAGCGTCCATGCACTTTACGTTCACTATGAACGACTTTGCCGACTTCCGCTACTATAAGGTCCATAAACCGCTCTATACAGCGGATGGCATCACTTATATGACTGGTGAAGGAACGGTCTTCCTCCCATTAGATTCAGGGGAAACGATCAAGCTGACTAGCGTCGCTCTCGTCCCTAATCTAACCCACAAGCTTATCTCCATGGGAGCGTTACTCCGAGATGGAATGCAGGCGCGTGCATCAACCACCAGCATATCCTTCTTTCGAAGCAACAAGCTTGTAGTTGCGTTCGAACCACGCAATGTTGGTGATACAATCTATGTTACCTATTCGCAGCCTATATTGGCGCGAAACACTGTCACAGCCTCTGAAGCTGTAGACTATGATACTCTTCACCGCCGCTTAGGCCACCCTTCGCGCGATGTGTTGAGACACACTCGGAAACACACTGAAAAGTGCCCGCTCGTTGAGATCCCTCAGAAGGATTCAATCTGCCGAGGATGTGCGGAAGGCAAAATGCCTTCGCAACCCCATCCGCTCGATATTCGACGTGCATCCAGACCTTTTGAGCTTGTCCATACGGACCTCAAAGAATTCCCTGTCCCCTCGTACCACAAATACAAGTATGAGATCCTGTACTATGATGATTTCACATCGTATGCATGGAGCATTGGTCTTCGTACCAAGGACACTGCACTTCAAACCACACGACAATGGCTTACATTTGTCGAAAACCAATATGGCGCGAAGGTGCAGAAGTGGAAATCTGACTCGGGAGGTGAACTGAAATCAGATGCCTTTACGAACATGCTCAAGGATCGAGGCATTGATATAATCCCTAGCGCACCGCACATTCATCAACAGAATGGCCGCGCAGAGCGAATCATTCGTACGCTCATGGACAAGGGGGAAGCTATGCGGCATGATGCCTGCATACCTCAATCCTGGTGGGAATTCTCATTCGAGCATGCAGCGCATGTGTACAATAGAACACCGATACGTCGCCTAGAATGGCGTACACCCTTCGAAGTTCTAAATGGCTCCAAGCCTGACATTAGTCACCTCCGTGTCTTCGGATGCGGAGCCTATGTCTTTATACCACCCGAAGTTCGAAAGAACAAACTATCGCCCAAATCGGAGCTGATGGTCTACCTCGGTGTCGGGGCTGGAGGCCATAACCACAAATTTATGCGCTCACCAAACAATGTTGTCTTTACGGCTGCTCAAGCACTGTTTGACGAACATATGTTTCCAAAGTGTTCACACGAACCAAAGCGGCAGAGGCAAAAAATTGCCCCTGAAGAGTTAGAACGAAGCAAACCTGCGAACCAGGTCCCCGCTCCTTCTATTCTCCCTGACGATGACGAGGAACCACGTCATCCTCCCAAAATCCTTCCTAAAAAGAACAAGGGCAAGGCGCGAGACGTCGCACCTGCACCGCCGGCTGAACCCCCTGTACAGCGTGTATCACGCAGACAGTCACCGCAGCGAGTGCCCAGCCCTGTGTTGCCGCAATCTCCTCCGGTTGAAAGGTCTCGGGCGAATTCCCCACAACGACCTGTGAGAGAGCGGAAAATTCCAGTTCGCGATGGTAATGTCTACGGTGAATCACGGCACCCAGTAGACATTTTCAAGGATATTGAGAAACGGACATCGTGGAAAAAGATGGTTGAAACACGCGGTGAATCGAGTCGCTCTCGACCCGCCACTGTACCACCATCTAGGGATGAGAGGCTTCCCGGGCCTAGCTCTTCCAAATCACTTCCACGTTCACGCGATAAGTCCACTCAACGTCTTCCATCGAAATGGAACACGCCACGGGAACCTACCCCGTTAGTGTCATCTAGTGGTAGTGACGCTGAGGAAGAGCACGTCTCGGGCCCTGTACCACAACCCGAACCTGCAGAGACGCACGCTCATCCTCACTCAGGCACTCCTAGTGAACACGGTTCAGAGGCATCCTCAGAGGAAGACTCTGAGGACGACGACGAAACATCAGATGACGACGACGACGAGGAGTCATCGGACGAAGCATCATCAGACGAAGTCGAAAATGCCCTGCGTGATCCAGACAGAACTGATGTGGCAGAACTATGCCGGGAAGGGGGAGCAGACCTCATCCAATACTTAATTGCGAAAGCGATCCCACCAGAAGAGGGGGAGAAAGTCCCGCCACAGAACGTGCGCGAGTGGACTTTCCGCGATATCGCCAAACTACCTAACTCTGAGCAAAAGGAGTGGTTTACCGCTTGCCGTGAAGAACTAGAGGCTCTTCGCAGCCGCGATGTCTACGACTTGGTCGACCGACTGAAAGGCCGGAAGGTCGTGAAAAATCGCTGGGTATTCGACGTCAAAACTGACGGTCGTAAGAAAGCCAGACTTGTTGCGAAAGGCTTCTCCCAAGTTGAAGGCGAAGACTTCGACAAGATATTCTCCCCAGTTGTACGCTTTGAGACAGTCCGTCTCATCATAGCGCTCGCAGCACTCGAGGACTGGCATATCTCAGGCCTCGATGTACGCAGTGCCTATCTCTATGGCAAACTGGAGGAAGAAATATACATGGAGCAGCCAGAAGGGTTTTGCGCCCCTGGCACCGAGCACAAAGTCTTCAGATTGAAGCATGCTCTATATGGGCTTAAGCAGGCAGGACTTGCGTGGTGGCGCACACTGTCTGAGTCCATGCAGTTGATGGGCTTTAAACGGCTCAGCAACGATGCAGGCATATACATCTACAAACGATCATCCAATGGTCAACTTGTAGTTGTTATCGTCTATGTTGACGATGTGCTCTTTTGTGGGCGAGACCGGAAGCTTGTAGCTCAACTGAAAGCTCGCTTCATGAAGAAATGGGAATGCCGCGATCTTGGCGACGCAAGTGAATTCTTGCGTATGCGTATCGTGCGCCGAGGTAGCAGTATCCACTTGGATCAATGCGCCTACTTGGAGAAAGTACTGGAACGTTGCGGCATGACGAACGCACGACCAGCTCCAACCCCACTTCCCGCCGGTTACCAACCTATGCCCAACAAAGGGCAGGCAACACCGGAGCTACGCTCCAGGTTCCAAACGGTTATTGGATCCTTACTCTATCTTATGTTAGGGACCAGACCGGACTTGGCATTCGCCATGACCAAACTAGCACAGTTTGCGTCCAACCCGTCCGAAGATCACCTTAATTGTGCACTCTATATTTGCCGATACCTCATTGGGACCAAGAATTATTCACTGGTCTACAAGGGTGACTCTCAGGCTGGCCTTGTTGCCGGTACTGACTCTGATTGGGCATCGGACCCCAATACCCGACGATCGCAAACAGGCTTCTTTTTGAAGTTAGCGAACGGGATCTTCTCGTGGACTTCACGTGCACAGAAGACTATTGCTCACTCCTCAACTGAGGCTGAGTATATGGCGATGAGCGATTGCAGCCGCCAAGTAGTATGGGTTCGCAACCTGCTTGCTGAACTTGGCTACCATATGGATCATATACCACTCTCCGGAGATAACCAAGGGTCGATCTTTATTGCATCCAACCCTGTTACGGAATCGAGGTCTAAGCACATCGATATCCGCTATCACTACATCCGAGAAGTATATGAGAAGGGTATTGTCGATATTTTCTTTATTGAAGGAAATGACAACCCTGCCGACATCTTCACCAAGAACCTAGGTGAGGCGAAGTTCATTAAATTTCGCTCGCAACTTGGTCTCCGCTTTCTCCGGGCTGCTTAGAGCGCCTACTACGCTTATGTACCTATATGGATACTTAGCGAGGGGGAGTGTTGAACTGGCGCCCAGCCACCGGACACGGGCTTCGGTCCGTGGTTCCGGAAAACCTTACTCGCTATTGTAGAGTAAGGTTTTCCGGATGGTCGGTCCGAACACCTGGCCTTTAGCCGCCCTGTAGCCCAATCGGGCAACTATACCGTACGGTCACCGGCTACCATAAGTAACTGGTACTGTGATCACAACAGTGATCACACGGACTCTTATATAATCCTGTACTCTACAGTAGTATATAAGACAGCTCTGTAGGAGCTGAATCGATAACTCTTTTAACTCCTCCCATCACGTACGCTATCGTGTACCGCAAGCCTCTAACACCCACATCCAGGTAAGTATGCGGAGCGTCCGCTAGAGTTGCACCCGGGCGTGGGCCTTTGCCCCACCCAGGTTCAACAGCTGTCTGACGTCTCGCGTAGATTACCTAGCTGTCATCGGCAACTCGAAATCAAGCGCCATCACAGAGCCTGCCAGTGCGCGACCACCTCCTCATGAGTTGTGCAAAACTTGAAGCTCGCGCGTCCACTTATTTTGGCTCGCTTCACCCTGAATTGAATGTATAAGACCATCTATCACTACGAATCCCAACTGGCAAAAAATGGCGACTCGGATGCGCACGCAATCATGGCCGAGGCCTGGCTTGGAGTTCTCGCTGATTGTTTTTGTTTTTGCGCTCTTCTGCAGCCTAGTCGTGCAACCATAAATTCACAATTGCAACCAAGGAGAAAGAGGAGCCCTCCATCCCAGCGTCTAGAATTGTCGAGGAGGATGGAACCCTCCTCGCGCGATAGCGACTGGGGCAACTTGAGCAAGTCTGAGTGACCATTCTGAATTCACGGCGGCGCAGTACGTCACTGGCAGGCGGTTATTTATCTCGCAATGGGGAACATTGTGGCTAAATCAAATATTTGTGCATCCTTCCTGGCGCGCAGCTCTCCCTAATGTTCTCGCCCGCGCGATGGCCTCCGGTGGTGCACTGAAGTGCGCCTCAGCAGGCTCCAACCGCCCAAACTTGGACCTGCACTGATGTACTGTACAATTAGACTTCAAAAGATCGAAAATATTTTCAACTAGTACATTTGCTATATAGAAACGGACCAAACCTATCGCTTGCTGGGAGTATACTCACAACGCGACATTGAGAAGGTGACGAGGGCGAGCGGGATTGAGCGAGAGCGCTTGATTTCGAGTTGCCGATGACAGCTAGGTAATCTACGCGAGACGTCAGACAGCCTGGTAGGCATCGAGAATTTGAAATAGGGGGGAGGTAGGAGGCCTCTATCAAAATGCCCCAGACGCTAGGGTAATCGCGGTGGTGGGGTGCGGATGTAGTACCCTACCGTCTGGGTACGAGACCACTGTTCGGCAACGCGATAAATGCCCCCGGATCTCTCCAACCGAGCGAGGACCCGGACTATACCAATATCCACAATCTCGTAGAGTCGTTCGCAACGCTATTCAGCCTCTACCCGTTCTGTGGCGCAGTTGCGGCCGCAGTCCAAACGCCTCTCCCAAAGAAGGCATCACTCTACATCTGTCCTTCGCGTTCGCTACGTACTACCCCGACCCCGGACGGATTCGACGCCAATGTGAAGACGTGTTTCGCCCAATTCGTGGAGGCCTGCGAGGCCCCGAACCCCACTCTAGATGTGTCCGACTCTGGACTCCTCGGAGGCAGGCTCTCCCAACCAGCGCAACGTTTCATCATAGACTCCTACGCCATGTGCTATCCCGCCATCCGTCAGCGCGTGATCGAGGACAAACTCAGCTTGGATGGCTTCTTCAAGCCTCCTCGGCCGGATGCACAAGATGCGCAAAATTTCAAAGAGAATGTCGCCGAAGACCTAGCGCATCTCACGATGCTCCTTAAGGAATATATGGAGACTGTCACGAAGCGCGACTCGGAGGTGGGATTGGGGCCCGACGCCCTGCACTTCCACCAGTTGTGTCTCGCGATTCTGGGCGAGATGGAAAAGGGAGCCTTGAGGTGTTATATTGGTGGATACATATGTGAGTATGGCCCGCGTCGACTGCGACCTGTACGGCCAACGGAGCTCAGCTGTCGTTCTATAGATCCTAGCGGCGTCGATCACCTGCTCTCACAATTCTTTTGCGTGCCCATTGCGCTCTCGAAACTCCTTTCCTTTCCTGCGACCCTGCTTCCTGCCTTCCGTCACAAAAGTCCGATTGTCGTCGTCAGACGTCCTCGAGTCGGAGATCGACAGTTCAAGGCAATAATGACATCGGAACACCTCAGAAAGTGTCTGGAAAAACCTGGCGAAGGAAAGCGTAACACCTACTGGAAGGACGTCGCGGACGCCTTTCATATCGAAGAAAACTACGGCCTTGGGACCAAGTGGGATGCTCAGACGGGCGCGGTCTCGAGTGCGGAGCCGGTCGTCCCGCACCCGGAGGTGGAGCTGATTCAATACCTGCTGGACATCAAGCAGTCGGACAAGGCGCCGCTTCACGCGTACATTGCGTGCTCGAGCACCCCCTGCTACGCCTCCATCAAATATGCCGGGGCGGTCAACGACGTGCACAAGGAGTGCCACCTGACGATGCGTACCGATAGTCCGGCGTGGTGCCGCCTGGCTTCAGCCCAGCCGTGGATCTTGCCAGAGGACACGGCACCGGAGGTCGTGAGTAAGATGGAGGACGAGCTAATGAAGGAGTTATCGTGGTTGATTTCTGATTGGAGTATGGAGAGATTCCTTGCAGGCCCTATCCCATAAGCAGAGTTTGAAGTAAGTCCGTCCTTTCAACTCGCCCCTCCACACGGCCTTCGGAGTATGACTGACCTTGTCAATGATTTAGAAATCACTGTATTCGGCGTGTAATCGTTAAAGACACTTTGAAGACCTCGTGTTCGGATAAATGTAATACACTGAGGTTGTTGTAGGATGACGTATACGTACGACTAGTGCACCATATTGGTGGCAGGTAACCCGATCGGCAAAGTCGGCAGGAAAGCGCCCATCCATCCGTCGACGCATATGCATGCTGCTGAAGTGTCGATGTTGTTGACCGTCAACTGCGTCTTGAACGTTCTCTTTCGTGTCACATTTTCATCTCTCGACTTGCGCTCTGTGCTTTGGCTTCTCATTGACTGAAAGCATGCAGAACGATAACGCCTACGTCGCTCACCTCGTCCCAGACTCGGAGCTCAGTGGTAGTACGCGAGCGGTGATAGGTGAGTTATGGATGTTCAGTACGGATGCATGGGAGGCTGATGCATCGCCACATGCATTTATAGCGGTTCATTTCATCCGTCTGTGGTACAGGGGTCGCTCGTGTTTCAGATGATGACGGCCCCCAAAATGTCGCAGGGCGTCGGGGTGGAGACGCACGAAACAGCTGAGTAGGTGCCTCCCCTCGCGGACGTGAACAAGAACTTGGTGAAATTCTCGGCGCCCCGCAGACCCCGCAGAGCGTGGTAGGGATACAGAGAAGGGACTTCAGATGCTGCGCCACAGGTCCGTCTCGTTCCATACTCCCTACACCTCCCAACTCCTGATACCCCACTGACGATCCTCCGAACCACAGGCTACGGCATGTCCTGGCAACTCCCCTTCCCATCACTGAGAGCGGCGCGCTCACGTTGAACGACAAGTTGCAGGAGTACCGCACGTTGTACCTCTCGCTGTGCATGTTCGTGGTGATGGGCCGGAACTCCGAGGCGCGCAGCCGTTCATCCAGGGGATCGAGGCGCGCATCGCGTACGCGGTGTAGGCCATCGCGAAGATGCGGCGCGAGCAGCTGAAGAGCATCGATGCTAGGGGCTCAGGCGGCAAGGGATACTTCAGGTACGGGCCTGTTGTTGATACGGAATTGAAGTCGAAAGGTTAATGTGTCGGGACACGGGTATTTTAAGAAGGTATGCCATTGCTCGTACCGGAAATTGGGTCATCACCTGACGACGCTGCAGACTGCGTTTGGCGTAGGAACGCGGTCACGGTACAAGCCCGGCCGAGATACCTGTCGATGGTTTAGAGTATGACCCCGTAAGTCCTTGGACCACTCTCTCATGCCTTCATTCCGCCTCCATTCTGATGGTCGGTTGATCCTTGTATGCGCATGCCGTAGGCTCGGTCTTGTACCTTGTGCTGAGGGCACTGGGTCATCCACGGCGCACGCTGGGAAGATTTTGCCAAGCACGAACAGACAGCCCGACAAGGTGAAGAACCGGCTTTACTGGCTCGGGCACCGCCAAACGTCCAACGGTAACACGAGTCATCAAATCGTGTCACGGCCCCCACGGAGATGGATACTAAGTCCAACATCCTGACCTGATCGGTGATCGATGCTTGTACGGCCGTGTGGCAGGTTCTGTCTTGCACACGTTGAGAACCCTGGAGCATCCGCGTTGGAAAGATTTCGAGTATGAGCCGGTAGACGACACGAAGAACTGGCTGTACCGGCTCGTAGACGGGCCAGACGTTAGACGAGAAGTGGGAGTTGGTGGATAGTGAGTCGTCAAGTCGCGTTGTGGCTATGGAATGGAAGTGAATACTTACGGGATATTGGACGCACTACCTAGGGGTGCGGTATTGGGTGAAGAGTATATCGACCAGCCGCCTGGTGGGTTGGAATCTGTGGAGATAAGACCTGCTGATATGCTCCATTTTTGTTAGTTTTCAAGGTGTAACATCGGTTCTCTGCAAGGGGCCCTCAGTTCTTTTGGTCTCGCCTCAATAGCCTTATGCCCCAACCGATCCATGTTTTGCTATCTATTTACTAGTTGTTCCAGGGCCCTTCGTGCTGTGTACAGTGTACCGGGGCAGCGCCCGAGTCTGAAGTCCTCCGGACCAAGGCCAGACATGGACAACCCCTGCAATTGTTTTCGAGTCGTTCTTTCAAGTCTCCGGTAAATGGTCTGTTTGTAGTCTTGCCGACTAGTATACTGACGAATTTCTAGTGAATTTTATTCCGGCTGAAATCGACCTCTGCACTGGCATTTGTACCCATGTCATGAATCAACCTTCTGCGGCCCGTTCGAATCGTGAGGTCCAACGCGCGGACCGGTCGTTGTGGTCACCTGCTTTACGAGCCATCTTCTCCATTGATCATTCTCATTCATTCGCACAGTCCGCCGAACAAGCAGTCACGAAGCCGGTGCGAGGAGTGCCCATGAGACATGCCAGCTCATATTTCATCGTCGCAAAGTGAACGCTCGAACCTTATGGCTTCCCGTAGGTCCCGGCTGACTTTCGTCCGGCAGGGCCATATACCCGCAGGCGACAGTGCTAGACGAGACCAAATTTCGACTCCTCCCCCTCTGCGGTCTTCAGGATGGTCACTTCCATGTGTCATGGCTTTATCGCCCTCGCCACCCTCGTCCTGCAGGCGGCCGGCTATCCGTCTTCGAGTCTCCCTTTCGCTTTAAGTCGGGGGGTGCCCAACAGCAGCGCACCCACCTCCCCATTCCCGCCGCGATCCGGGTTCAACGCCGCCGCTCGTGCTGCAGGAAAGCTATACTTTGGGACAGCGACGAACAACTACCAGCTAAACGATACCGCCTACGTCACCATTCTGGACGAACTGGCCATGTTCGGCCAACTTACCCCCGCCAAGGCGATGAAATGGGTACGCATGCCTTGACTCCCGATCGGCTCTGCTACTGCTAAAACATCATCTGCGCTCGGAAGAGCTACACGGAGCCGGAGCGGGGCGTGTTCACGTGGGACATGGGCGACCAGATCGTCGCCCTCGCGAGGCAGGGAGGGAAGCTTATGAGAGGTCGGATCGTCTCGCTGCATTTATTGTACGTCATCATCTTGGAGCTGACCCCTGGACCCTGGTGCAGGACACAATTGCGTGTGGTACAACGATATACCTGCTTGGGTCACGAACACGACGTGGACCGCACCCGGGCTCGCCGAGGTCGTGCAGGAACACTGCTTCAATATCGTCCGGCACTGGGAGGGACAGATGTGAGTACGGAGTCTACTGTGACGTTTTATCCTGGCGACTTACCTCTCTGCTTATTAGATGTACGTCCCAAATTCCGAGGGCCTAATGTATGCGCGCAATGTGGTGCTGACCTGACCGCGGTCCCGGTCCCTCCAGATAGCTGGGATGTCATCAACGGTTCGTCTCGCGGTGGCCGCATATAGCACTACGCGACTGCCTGCCCGCCTCGCAACTCACACCCTCTCGCTCTCCAGAGCCATTCAACGACGACGGCACCTGGCGCGAGACGATCTGGTACAAGACCCTCAACACGTCCTACATCCCGCTCGCCCTGCACGCCGCGCACCGCGCCGACCCGCGCGCCAAGCTCTACATCAACGAGTACAACACGACCGGGCCCGGCCCCAAGGCCTCCGCGCTCAAGGCGCTCGTCCGCGATCTCAAGGCCGCCGGCGTCCCGCTGCACGGCGTCGGGGTGCAGGCGCACGAGTCCGTCGGGCAGGTGCCCGCGCTCGCGGACGTGAAGAGAAACCTGGCGGAGTTCGCGGCGCTCGGGGTCGAGGTCGCGATCACGGAGCTCGACGTGCGGTTTGCGGCGCTCCCGCCCGACGAGGCGGGGCTCGAGCAGCAGAGGAGGGACTTTGAGACGATCGTGAGGGCGTATCGGGAGGTGGACGGGTGTGTGGGGATCACGGTGTGGGACTGGACGGACAAGGTGCGTGCTGTCGTGCAATATTGATGTTGCAGTTTCCACCTCCCGGGGGGGGAGGGCTCGCCAAGTCTTTCCGACTCGGACTCGGAGGACGTTCTGATGCTGATGAAGCGCCTCGCGCGTAGTACTCGTGGGTCCCCGCGAGCTTCCCCGGGGAAGGAGAGGCGTGCCCGTTTGACGCGGTGAGTCCAGTGGCCTTCGCGCGGAGACGACGAGGAGGCAGATAGTAATTGATCGTGGTGGTTTCAGGACCTCGAACCCAAGCCTGCGTACTACGGTATCCTCGACGGGCTTTAAAGGCGATCCTGTACCAAAGAGGCTGGTGTCATTGAGGCTTTGGTGTGACGTCAGTACTAGTCATAGTGCTCGCCGGTCAGACATCTATTAGATACTAGTGCAGTCTTATCAATCGAATCGCTTCCTTATGCACATGATCTTCGCTCCTAACATACAATTTATTTATGCAGAATCCGAGATGCGCTTCTTCCAACTTATTGCTTGTCGGCCCTCGTATCTGGCCGCGGCAGCAATTTTAGTGCCCTCTTAACGTCCTCCGGTAGAAAACCTGGATCGTTCACTGCGCGCGGCATTCGTTAGCCCGCGATAATCCTCATGATGGCTGTGACTCACCTATGCCGGCCCAAAGCGTGCGGTCGTAATGGACCTTTTGTGCCAGCAACTTGAAGTCCTTCCTGAGGCTGGATACCAACTCGTTGTACACTTTCGGACCCATCTCCGGCATCATCCAGGTGCCATCCGCGGTGTCGCACCGGCGACCGAGGGCGAATAGGTTCTTCCTGGACGCCGAGTTGACTGCGCGCACGAGCATCACGCAAGCGTAGCAGGCGGGCTGAGAGGTCCCGATGTACGTATTGACCCCGCCGACAGGTAGGTTGTGCAGGATATAATGGAGAAGGGCGCTCTCGCAGTGCATGACGCTGGTCGCTTTGACGTGGCCGGGCGAGCCTTCAACCTGCGACATGCATTTCGGGTGGTGAGCGAGTTTTTTGAAAACTTGCGCATATAATTCCTCCTCATCCGGTGTGGGTTCGATAAACTCCTTCGGGTCGATAGCCGCTATGACGTCTCGGGGGCTGGGAGCATCGATCCAGTGGACGTTCGTGAGGCGCTTTATCGTCTCCTGGTTGCGCTCAGAAGCGGCGAATGCGACGATGAAGTCGACGGCTTCCGATAGACGATGCGCGACGTGAAGGACTGCAGTTGGAATGGTGGTCAGGCTATGCGTGATGAGAGATATAGTACATCGTATGTGGCTTACATTCCATTTCGGGGAAATTGTCCTTACACTTCGCAGCGGTTCTAGTAGCGGCGTGCAGTCCTAGAATCTCCTCAACCGAGGATGCCTCTAGGTCATGGCCCGCGGCCATGCTAGTCAGAACCTTGAGGCTATCCACCACGGAAGAGCGTCTTGTCGTGTCAAACCTCAACAGCTTGAGATACTTCTCTGGCGCGCTCGAAACTTCCTCCAGAAGGTCTTTGCCATCGCATTCAAATCGGACGGCATCGAAGAGCTTTGCGTGGCAGACGCGATAGACGTCCGCGATGAAGTTTTCGACGTGGGTCTGAGCCTCCGAGTCGGACGAAGACGCGGTAACAAGTGGGATCTGTTGAACGAGTTCAATCCACTTGGCCATCGCGTTTCGAAGTGTGTGGGGGGCAGAGGGCCCGGGGTTGGTGGCTATGTAGAGATGGATGGATTCGCCCCCAAGCTTGAGAGCTGCTGCAGATGCCGACTCGCACTGTGGAGTGAGAGAGCACAGCGCGGCAAATGCGTCGAGGTAACGGTAATTGTGGGGAGAGGGAGGATCCACGAGATGACGCAGTACCTGCTCCGGCTTGGATGGGTACATCCGCCAGACGGCAAGCAGTGTGCTTGAGATAATGTCAGGAGTAGTACCTTGGGTCGACATGAACGGCGATGAAAGCTGTTACCGGGATCCAGCCGGGATCAGTGTCACTGGCAAGGTGACGTCCGCTTGCCAGTGGCCGTAGGCGCAGTGGAATGTCGGCAAACTCCGGTATGACGCGCCCGCTCCTCATTGGATCGCGACCGTACGTCCCGACTTCTCTCTCTTCCGTATGTACGAGCATGTACCTCTTTTTTCTCTCATCCGGAGGCGTCCAGCATAAATTCTGCTCTACAGCTGAGCACAGCACTCAAAGTACGTGTGCGCACCTCGCCGCTGATCTCGCCACCACTGACGGTGCTGCACACCACCCACACTGCCAGTGGTGACCCGCAAAGCGCGGGCCTAGTCCGAGGGTACGTTCCGCGATTGGAGGTTTTTAACCAGCCATGCAAGAGCGAGGCTTGACGCGCAGGACTAGTGAACATCCCCACCTGCCGCTGCTCAATTTACGATCGCCTACTTGACAGATAACCGAAGCATGTACGCATTTTCTGGTACGGGTGCGATGGGGTGGAGGGACTTTGAGCCAGTCCGTCGCGAGGTGGTGTGCTTGATTGGGTGGTGTCTACTACAGAACATCCACCATGGAATGGAGTGGCAGGACATACGATTGAGTATGCTCGGTCACTCGGACACATAGAGCTCCAGCCGGACCCCGACAGAGGCCACCCCGCGACACCGATGCTAGCGGGCCATTCTACCCGTGAGCCCCGCCCCATCCACCGCGACTTTACAGCACCAAGCCCGCAAAACGAATGCAGCACACCGTCAACGTCGACCCCCCCCCCCCCCTTCTTCCCGGCCGTTGTGATTGCGATCGTGATCCATTTCCATTTCACCGGTACGCGCCGTCTGCCGGTCGAGCATCGCCCGTGTGCATCCACGCCTGCGTCCGCGAAACGGGTCACGACATTCGTGATCAGCCACCCTCCCAGAAGCACCGGTACCGCAAAAGTAAAACCGGACCAACCGTGTCCAATACCGAGACGACGAGCCCTTCGCTCCGAACGATCGTCTCCGCGACGTCCTCGTGCAGCTCCACGAGCTCCAGCCCCCGTACCGGCCCTCCGTCCGAGTCTAGAGCTTGCGTCCCACGAGCACCAGTACCGTGGCCCGCGACGCGCCAGGCCTTGCTGACCTCCCGCCGCTCACGCACCCCGCACGTCTTCGACTCGGGCCCGGCCGCGCTCGGGAGGGGTGAGGAAGACATAGCGCAGCGACGGGAGCGGGCGCGCGAGCGCCGCCGCCGCCTCGTGGACGGCGTCACACGGCGCGGGCCCACACAGGGCGTGCACGAACTCGTGCGCGTGCGCGGCGGGTGAGGACCCAGGGGCGTAGCCGTCGTCGAACGCGTTCGAGTGGACGACGAGGCGGAGGTAGGTCAGCTCGCGCAGCGGCTCCAGCGACGCGCATATCGTGCCCTGTGGAGGCGGGAGTGAGCGTCACGGCAGCGGCAGCGCAAACGACGGTAAGTACACATGGAAGCGCGCGGCGCGGGCACGCCTACATACCAGAAGGGCGTCCCACCGGAGCGGGACGGCATCGACATCAGCACCCCGCCGGGGGCCCGACATGTCGCGCCACATGTTGTCGGTGACGTAGAGCAAGCAGAGCGTGAGGTGCATCAGCCTTCCGCCCAGCTCCGGGGAGAACAGCGCGTCGAACACGCCCAGCCCGTCGTTCAGCACGAGCGAGAGCTTCAGGCGCGGGACGGGGTTCGCGCGCAGCGCGTCCATGGCGCGCCGCGCGGCCTGGGTGAACGCAACGCTGTGGCCGAGCGTGAAGTCGAGCATGGCGAGGCGCACGGGGCAGCGCAGGCCGAGCAGGGAGAACAAGAGCGTGTCGCAGACGACGCGGTCGAGCTTCGTCCATGCGGCGTCTAGATCTTGGGCGCGCAGGTTGGCGGCGCGCACGGCGGCGTAGGCTTCCTGTATGCCAGCGTCCGCTTCCTCATCGTCCTCGTCCGCGTCTTCGTCCTCGATGATGAACTGGCCTAGGGAGAGCGTGCCGTCGAGCGCGGGAAAGAGGTGCCGGAGAAGAGCGAGCGCACGGCGCGGAACTGGAACTGCGCGTGCAGTGCGCCCGAGCCCGAGGCAGGCAGCACAGAGACGAGTCCGAAGGCCTGTAGTATCTCGGGATCGACGATGAGTTGATAGAGCTCGAGCTTCTCGAGGCTCGGCGCCAGGTGGGACAGGGATTGCTCCAGCGCGGCGGGATGCCAGAACTCGGTCTCCCCGGCGCCGCACTGGTGGAGTCCGAGCGCGCGTAGCGGGGCGCGAACGTTGCGGAGGGGGGCGAGAGCGCGTTCGGACGGCCCGTAGAGCGAGAGGGAGCGGAGACTGGGCAGGGCGGCGAGCGCGTCCATGATGCGCGGCTCCTCGGGGTCTCCCGACAGGTAACGCGAGAAGCCGAGGGAGACCTGCTCGAGGTGGGGGCATGCGGTGAGGATGTCGATTAGGAGGGAGGTATCTCTGGTTATATCTGCCCGGCCGCGGCGTTCCTTGCTCTCTAGGTTGATGGAAAGGGCGTGGACGTGGGGGGCACGGGCGGGTGCGTCGGCGAAGAGGAAGGAGTGGAACTGGCGCACCGATGGGCCCGCTATGAGTTGGATGGGCCGCATCGAGAGCAGCCGTGTGGTCGCCGCTGGGCGGAGGGCGGAACAGGTGAGGGTGAAGGACAGGATGTCAGGAACGTCCGTCAGAAACCCGCAGACGACGGCGAGCACGTCTTCGTTTGGTACTGCGGCCGTCATGTTTTATGTCTGTTCCAAAGCCCATTAGCACGGTTTAGCACTAAGAAGGGCTGGGATGGATGCTTACCGTGTATTTTCTAGTTCCAGTGCACGTTGAGTACACTGGTGAGAGAGGTCAAGGAGGGGGAACTGCGGAGGCCTCCTTGCGTCATTGATATAGCCCTTACTGAAGCTTCGTCCGTAGACTCACCCATGTCGTTGTCTCCTTCTGCCCCGATGACGCACCTGCATGACGCATATTCTGTGAAGATATGCTGTATGATCGTCGAGATTCGAGAACTCACCTGAGCTTGGACCCGGACCTGTCTCTTGACGTTCCCTGTGGATCCATCTCCTACTATGAGGCAGCTGGATGCAACCGTATGCAAATAGCAACTATCAAGGAGTGACGACAAGTACATACTTTATATCTAAGGTGGAAGCCAGGTGGAAGCAAAGGCAAAGCAAAGGGCAGGAAAAGCTCGTATGACATCAAACGATGTCGGCAAAGCCCGGAATGAAGCGCCTGCTCTTCAGCCACGACGTCGACGTTGACGGTCAGCTTGGTCTCTACCTCTTCCACACCGTGACATACGGCCACCTCGTTTGTTCCTCAGGTTGCATTATTCCCACATCTCTGCGTCCGAAGCCCACACATCACTCAGAAAAATATACATGGTCCCCTCGCTGCAATGCTTCTCACCCCGCTTACCCACTCGACCGACTGGAACTTCGAATGGCAGCACACGACATCCATGTCTTGAGCTCTCTAGGTCCCTTCCACAAGCATGAGAACATTGTTTTCTCTCTGGTGAGCTCGCAACATGCCCCATACCTTTCACACACTCCTCGAACTATGAGCAAGCCGGAGGTGGACCCCTCGCCGCGCCTCTCATCAAACGTACGACTGTCTGATGTCTTACAACGTCTTTCACAAGACATGGCAGCTGGAATGGGTGTTCGGCATGGCTAACGCTGGAGGAATCGAGCTGGGCGACAGGTACGTCGGGAACAGCCTCTGAAGAGACAGCTACAACACTCATACGCTCCCCATCTTGTTTCCCATAGTCGCCATCCGCAGTCATCCGCGCTCCTTTCCTGGTTCGTGCATCTGTCTCTGCAGCATGCCAGAAGATGCCGTTGTCACCGCACTTCCGGTCTACGCTCGCTTTCGCAGTGCGACAGTCCTCCCGTCCGATTTGCGTTGCGATCCTTGCGGCGCCCCATCCATGCGTTTCCGGCGAAGGCCCCGTACTGTGGCGCGAGCGTGCAGCCTCCAACGCCGCGCTCCGTTGTGGTTCCATCGATACGCGTTTGACATCCACGGTGCACGACGCAACGCCCCTCCTCGAGTCGTCTCACCGACAAAACCCCCGCGTCTCAATCCCAAGCGCTATCGTCGACATATGTATCCTCGTGCCCTGGCCTAGCCGCACCCAGAGCTCGAACGCGGGCTGGAATACTCACGTCGGCGCGGAAAATCGGAAGCATGGAAGAGAACCGCTTTCAGACATATAGGTGGGCACGGTTCTATTCATCGGTCAAACCAGTGCTATCGGGGCTGGGAAGAAGCCCACATAGTCGTTCTTCTAACGCCGACCTAGTCCAGCCTCCCCTACATGCATCACAATTCTCCCGACACCCCGACTTCCAGCAGCTTCCAGCATCTTTTCCGCCACCCACGGATGCGTGCAGGACCCGCGCGCACTGGATCGAGGGGCAGACGTAATATCTGGGTGCGCAAACGCATCCGCGGTTCGCATATATGTTGGACTCGTAGCCGGCGACCTCCCGCACAAGCGTTCGTTCCACATACACCGCGCCTCCGAAGATGCACCTCACCGTCCTCTCTGCTTCCATCGCGCTCGCTCTTGCGGGCGTCCGCGCCCAGCTCCCGCCACAGGTGACGCCGTGCATCGAGACGTGCCTCGCACAGGCCGCGGCCGAGGACCTCGACGGCTGCTCCGTGTACGTCCCCTCCCTACCCTAAATCCCGCGAGGTGCTGGTGTTGGTGCTCACGCGTACTACCGTAATCGCAGGACGGACGTGCAGTGCCTGTGCGCGAACAAGAAGATCCAGCAGGACGTGTTCAGCTGCCTGCAGCAGCAGTGCTCGACGCAGGAGTTCGAGGAGGTCCAGGTGTTCGTCGCAGCCGAGTGCGCGGCCCCAGCCAGCTCGACGTCGTCTTCAACGTCGGCTCGGGCAACGTCGCCGATAACGACGACGCATAGCGAGGCTCCCTCGACGATCCATGCCACGAGCTCTTCGGAGGAGCGCACGTCGGAGAGGACGAGCGCTGTGTCCACTACGTGAGTCTTCTTTACCTGGTTCACATCTTTTCGCAGCTCTGACGCGCCACATCGCCAGCACCGCTCCCTCTACCCGCTTGACCTCAGTGACCACGACCGTGAACGCGACGTCCCTCGCGAACTCGAACTCCACCAGCCTGCTCTCGACTACCTCCACGGCGCCCGTCGCGCTGTCCACTGCGTCTTCAAATTCGTCCTCATCGTCATCCTCGGAGGCGTCGACCACTGTTTCCTCTGCTTCTCCCGCAAGAACGAACGCGGCGCCGCGCGTCGGGCCGGGCGCGGTCGGTATGTTAGTGCTTGGGGCCGTGCTTGGGGGCGCGGCGGTCTGGTGACCTGGGTTCTTCTCAAGTTTGCGTTGACTTCGGGAGGCGATCTTTGAGACTCGATTGATTCCCGAACACTCGATTTTTGTCGGTTCCTTGTGACGATTCGCCCTCGTGTCTCCTGCAATTGAGTTCGATGATTTCGCCGTACTTGTGTGTCACATATGCATGCCCGGACAGCAAGAAGGGGAAGTAGACATCTGAAGAGCGTAGGCACCCCCACCCCCACCCGTCTTATGTTGACCGTTGGCACTGAGTCATTTACAGGTGATCCAAAGCTGGGATATGGTAAGTAGGTAGGACGACTCGCCGATTGGGAATTCGAATCAGCCTAGCTACGGAATGTGCGACACCCCTTGGCCAGAAGCCGATCCGCGGCCTTTCCCCGACTACCTTCGCATTTCCCGAACGCGACTGAAGATCGGCGTGGGGGTTTATAGTAACTAAGCCGTAGCACCGCACGGCGCGGCTCGCGGACGGGTCTCCCGCGCGCACCCCGCTCCGCCTGCATGCGGAGAGGTGAGCACTATCCCTATCCCTCTGTGGCTGACTTCCGCTGCTGAATATCAATATCATCGCGGAAGCTTTGGGCGTCGCCTTTGGTGCAAGCCGTCTGCCCGCGCGTCGTGCCGCGCCCGCCGGGTTTCCGCATGGGACGCAGCCCGCGTTTCACTGACGCGACGATCTGCCTTTGCGGGGGGACCACGAACAGGCTCGTTCGCCGTCCGCTCCGCGTTCAATTCTTCATTGCAAGCGTCCGAAGACGGCGCATACGTCTGCCTTCTATCATACCGACGGACAGGGATTATGTCATTGTCAGTACGTCGTATAAAACCCGCGGGTCCAAGGTTAGTTCTCGACGGGGATCGCCCGCTCATCCATATGCCCCCATCCCTGCCCGGGGGCCGTCGTAACGTATCCCGCCTCCACGATGAAGCTCGCCCTCCTCTCCCTCACCCTCGCCGCCCTCACCAGCACCGTGCACGTGTGGGGGTGTACGCGCAGGCCTTGACCCCCTGCATCACCGGGTGCATCAACACCGCCGCGAGCGAGCCTGCCGGCTGCAGCACGTACGTCGTCTTACGTTCCGTCGCCGCCGCCGCCCCTTCCTATTCCTGTCGCCGGACAGAAACAAACCCAAGCACTGACGGCGACTCGGGCGCGGACGCGGGGACAGGTTGGGCGTCAGCTGCATGTGCTCGACCAGCCAGTTCCAGCCCGACGTGCGGGCGTGCCTCGAGGCCGAGTGCACGCCCGCGGAGCTGCTCGTCGCGGAGCAGCTCGAGGCGGACTCAGTTCTGTGGCACCCGTGCGTTCCCTGTTCTGTCGCTGATTCGACACGAGATAAAGATGCTAACGGGTTGTGTTTGGTATAGCTTGAGAGAATAGAACGGGCTGGCGTGGTCGTCTGCGCATCCAGGGTGCCCGTGCGTAGGAAGGCGTTGAGGAGCGAGTGACGTTGAGCTTGAAAGTAATACCTGTACGTTGTTCGATCGAGATGGCGAGAAATGCCCCCATTGAATGAGGTGAGAGACCGCATCCATTATACGACAGTGTCGGACCGAGGTCCGCACATGGCCACTCCGCCCGGACGTGCCACCGTCGACTCGGAGGTGAGCACTATCCGCCCGTGGTTGTCTTAGTCTTCTGTTATTGACTCGGCCTACCGGCGCAGAACGCTTAGGTTTGGGTGTTATCGTGCAGAGCCAACCGCCTGCTCGCGCGTCATTCCGCGCCCGCGTCGCGTAGATCTAGACGCGACGATGATCTGGCTTTGCGCGCGCGCGGGGTGTCGTTCCAACGCGTCATTCGCTCCGCGATTTCGCTTTGCATAGACCGGACGACGATTTGCTTCCGACCGGCATGCATACAGCCATCCATTCCGTGTCTTCAGGGGTAGATCGTATGACGCTCGCGGACGTGAGCGCGGGCTCCTGACCGCTTCGCCTTCACATCCCACCCATCCTCTCGAACGTGCACCACGATGAAGCTCGCGCTCCCCTCCGTCGCCCTCGCAGCCGTGACCAGCGCCGTGTGCGCCCAGACCGTGCCCTCATGCGTCTACAGCTGCGTCACCGCCGTCGTAGGCTCGTCGGGGTGCATCGCGTGCGTCCCCTCTCTCCCCTCTCTCCTCCTCATCCCTCCTTTCCTCCTCTCTTTCTTGTCCTCGCTGTCGCCGTACCGACACTAACCATGGCGGGTTGATTCGTGCGGGACAGGTCAGACATCAGCTGCCTGTGCCACAGCGAGAAGTTCTTGGCGGGTCTGAACGCGTGCATAGCGGCGGCCTGTTCGCCCACGGATCAGAGCGACGAGCTGAAGCTCAAGGAGGAGCTCTGCGGCACTTGTGCGTCTTTTCTCCGCCCCCCCCCTTCTTTTGTTTCTTCTGGAGCTGATGCGGTGCGGGGTGGGGGTGCCGATGGGATTGTTTTCTTTGGTGTAGCTTGAGCGAATACTGGTAGAACGGGCTCAATCGGCGCGAACGACGAGCTGAATATCGAAGTTAGAGATCCTTGTACATGTACGTTTATGATGGCTACAAATTCGCTGTGTATGCCACCCACCGTTGAGATACAAGTGATTGAGAGCGGGTTTCATATGGGAGAGAGGAGAGACTGGTAAGTAGGAGACCCGGCCGCACGATGGACTGTTGAGTCCGTGTATGGCAAGTCAGGCGCCCGCGCCACCAAGCTCAATATAATTACGTAATGCTCCTTGAGCTATTTCCATAGCGTATTAATATTCCGAGTCGGTTTGCACTACTTAGCTTACCAGTTCTCAGTTCTCGGTTCTCAATGTCACCCTCACTCTCGCAGTGTCCGCGCCCGGCTCCCGCTCCACGTCGCGACCTACATCGATCAGAACTGCCTCGTACTACAGGAAGTGGCCCAGGACCTCCTTGTACGTCAAGGCCTTCCTACCCAAAATCCCGCGAGGTGCTGGTGCTAAAGCGTACTACCGCATTCGCAGGACGGACGTGCAGTGCCTCTGCGCGAACAAGAAGATTCGGTAGGACGTGTTCAGCTGCCTGCAGCAGCAGTGCTTGAGGAGGTCATGGCTGCAGAGGCGCACCCCTCGGCGCGCGCTCGACGTCCGCGCCAACTCCGGCTCGGACGACGACGACGAGGACGCATAGCGAAGCTCCATCGATGGCTTCGTCGACCCTCCCCGCGAGGTCTTCGGAGGAGCATGCGGCATCGGAGAGGGCGAGCACCGTCTCGACTACGTGAGTCTTCCTTCTTCCTTGCGAAGCTTGCAGTCGGCGGCGGGGCCACACTCTGACGCGTACGAACGTTGACTCGGATAGTCCCGCCCCCTTGACCGCGACGACGAGCGCGAACAGCACATCCCTCGCCAACTCTAGTACCTTTCGGCAGTGCTTGGGGGCGCGGCGGTCTGATGACCTGGATCTTGACGCAGACGTTCCGTTTGCTTTGGCTTCGAGAGGCCATTCGATTCTTAAGGCTACTTCAAGCTCCCGTATGATGGTGGGTAAGTACTATGTACGGAAAGGAGCATCTGAAGCGCATGAGTACGTGCAACTTCTCATGCAGACGTCCACTGATTCATTTACTCACAGGATTATACAACTCTGGCTATCGTAGGTAGGACGGACGGTTCAGTCGTCCTGGTTGGGAACTCGATTCAGCCCAGCGACGAAGTATGCGACTCGACTGCGGAACCGGTTCCACGGCCTTTCGCGGCTTGTCTGTGCGTTTCCCGAATCCGGCTGAAGACCGGCGTAGAGCTCAGGCTGGCCAAGCGTAAGTACTACGACCGCGCGGCGCACTCCCGGATGGGCCGCGCGCACCCCATTCCATCTACTCGCGGTGAGATAAGCACTATCTACCTGTGGCTTACTTCCGCTGCTGAGCACCGTCGCGGAAGATTGTGCTTTGTCTCTGCGCCCGCCCATCTTTCCATATGCCCCCTTTCTCAGACGGGAACGATCAGGCTTTGCGAAGGCCCGTGCGCGCGAGGGAGGGGCCACGTTCTTGGTGCGTATATCGGACGACAAGTTGCTTCCGAACGGCGTACAGGAATACATTTAATGGTGTCCTCAGGGGTGAGTTGTATAAAGGCCACCGTCCTGAGGTGGCTCCTGACCGGGCTCGCCTTCTTTTACCCTCGTGCCTTTGCATCACCCATCCTCCTCCAACGCGCACCCACCACGATGAAGCTTGCGTGCCTCTCGATCGCCCTCGCCGCCATGGCCAGCGCCGTGTACGCCCAGACCGAAACACCATGCATCTCCACCTGCTTTACCTACGCCATAAGCCAGTCGGGGTGTTTGGACCCGTGCGTCCCCTCTCTTCCCTCTTCCGCTCTCCTTTTTCTCCTCTCCCTCTTCCTCACCGGTGTCGCACCAACACTAAACCGTCGCTGGTCGCTCGGGACAGGAAGGACATGAAGTGCGTGTGCCACGCCGGCTTCCAGGAGTTCTATATCGCGCTGGGCTTGTGCCTCGGGCGGAACTGCTCCCCGCAAGAGCAGCGCGACGGCGAGGCGCTCATGGAGAAGTCCTGTGGCCTCTGTGCGTCCTTCCCTCTTTCAGATCGGTTTACATGGGTTTCTGGCCGGGGCTGATGCGGCGCGGGGGCTGAAACGTAGAACGCGTATACGGGTTCCAGTTCCGGTCGCTGGCGCGGCCTTCGAACGTCAGCGTCAGGAGGTTCGGACGCCGGTCCGGTTGGATCGGCGCGAATGACGGGTTGGATGTCGAAGTTGGAAGAAATGGAGATGCGATGCCTGTACATGTACATTGAAGCTTGCGGTGTTATATCACCCGCTGTGGAGAGAGACAAGCGATAGAGAGCGCGCGCATCGTGGTTTTCGTATGTAGGACGAAGGCCCAGGCCCGGCAGAACGGATGCCGAGTCCGCGTATGGCAAGTGAAGCGCCCATCCCATGCCAGTGGCGCCTTAAATTAAAAGTTATCGCTGCCGTCACTGTCGCTTTTGCTCCTCGCCAGATACGTCTTTCATTCGTTCACCTTGTATGCACATGGCTTTCACTGGTGCCCGCTTCATTTGGCGCACCCAGAGGCTAGAGCTTCTCAGGTTGTTCTCTTGACTGCGGGGCAGGCTCCGGTCTCGGCTGCTCGACCACAAGTTGTTGTCGCTCTCGCTAGTAAGCGCGAGCCCAGTAAAGGTGGTCCTCGAATGTGATCAAGTACCTTCCAGTACGCACAGGTCTATTTCCCCAATCATGCCTCATGCAAATTGTGATGACCAGTCATCGTACTTAGTGTCGCGTCGACCGGAAGGCTCGGTGGTCGATGACGAGTAAGTACTCGCGTGCGCGTTCGGTCGAGCACGTGCGAGATATGTTTGAGACACCAACCTTTATTTTCCGCGTCCCCATCCCCCATCCTGTGCCCGCACCACTGCCTCCGATCGACCGGCTCCCCCCCGGCTCCTCTTAGACCGTCCGTCGGGTTCCCGGCATACGCACAAGCTGCCAAAAGACCATTAGCGGGTGTCTCCGGTCGATCCGGTACGGGTGCCGCGGATGCTTGGTGTGGCTGAGAGGGCTGTTTTGGGTGAGTACATTCAGTCCGCGTGGCACGTATGCCAGTGTATTGAGAATATGCGGTTTCTCAGTGTCGTTTGCATGCGATAATGTCGACAAAGGTGAGTCCATCGCTGGTATGTGTCTGTGCCACGGTTGACGTTGGGGACCAACCCTCTACTGTGCTCCATACAGGCAGGGTTCAACCCCAGTCAGAACCTCTCCTTTACCCTAGCTTTTCTGTCTTTTTCCGTCGAATACTTAGCTAGATATAGGTATATTTCGGGGGGAAAAGATGGAAATGGACACATATGGCGTCCAAAAGCGAGTTGGGGGTTTTTTCTTTTGAAATATTTTCAGATTGTTTAGACTCGAAATGGATGCATTGATAGCGCATCGCGCGGTATAAAAAGATACAAATGACTAGAACGCGACCCAGAAAGCTGCTAATAACTGATCCATTCCGCGCGCCAGCCTCGCGCGCGACCACATATCTCGCCCTGCGCCTCGCGATAGCACCCGCGCGCGCCCTACCCAACCTTATCGCGCCGCACTGCACATCGTACTTACCCGCGCACCATGCCCCGCTACCACCATACCCCCAGTCCCACCCCACCGGCGCTGGCCCATGACGAGCGCGACACGCGCGCCTCATACGCACACCCCACCCGACCGCGCACCAGTTCCACGCACCTGTCCCGCTGCCCTCGCGCCTCCCTCTTTCCTCACCCGTTCGCACTATCCCCTAATCGCGGGTGGCGCGTGCCGTCATGTTCAGCGTGGATCTGACTGGACACTGCTTGTTAGCTAGTGACTGCGCGTCTCCTCACGCTCGGCGGAGACGTACCTATATGCGCCCCGAGCGCGCATATATGGCGCATATATCCTCCCTTTTCCGTAGAGTGACGCGGGTGAGACTCTGGGGACGGGAAAGGGGGATCTCGGAAGGTGCCAGGAAGGTGATGGCGGGAGGCAAGAAGCGGGGGAAAGCGGGAGATGGCGCTGCCCTTTTAAGAGAACGTCGGGACCGTCGATGGCGTCATCGACGGTGGGACGGGGTCGAGATCGGAACACGGTCGAAAATGGATGTGGCGGGTCGGGCCCCGACGTAAGTGGAAGTTGGGATGGAAGTGGTACACTCGAACTCATGATGTCATGTTATACTTTTCAACATAGGACCCGTCAAGCGCGCGGAAGTAGTTTTATAAAGCGGTTGAAGTTGTTATAGAAAGTGACCTAACTTGCATCTAAGTAGGCAATTTCGATTGAAAAATAGCCCCATCAAGCGCCCGTAATGGGAGGGGAAAAGATTCCAATCGCTCGAATTGGCTCTCAATCGTTGACAACAGAAGGGGTTCTGACTGGGGTTCAACAACGCTGCCATCTTCCGACCCTGGGACCCGCCTTCGTGAGAAACCTAAAAACCTTTTCCCAGCGTAGGAAATTTAATGACACTCTACGTATTCTTGCGAAGCGCGCCCATACAACGGCACTAGTACTTCAGACCGTGACGCATCTCCCGGCAGCAGTTTAGCTGTCTGATTATATTCCATATTGATTTGCTGGATCGCAGCTACGTTCGAGGTGCCGCTGCCCGTATGTACTGTATACAGAACCAGCACTGGGACCTGGATTGTGGATTTACCGCGGCCGCTGGACCACCAAGTTTTCCCAACGCGGGCCCATCGTCGCCGTTGGGTTGGGGGATCATGGGCGCCAATCGGCCTGGAACCGTCCAGAGTAAGTATAAGTATAGAGTGCTTGATCTGGTGCGTCCCATGATGCATCCATCGTGATCAATTACTTACATACTTACAACCAGCGGGGAACTCGAACCAACGAAGCAGCCGCCGCTGGATCCGCGACCGGCCGGCGGCACCGTCTCTTACAGCCCCCGATGCGCGCCGCAGAGTCCAGACGGGCACACGCTCACAGACCATCGGCGCCGATTTGGCGGCGACCGACGTCCTGCATGGAAGCGAGCTAGCCATCCGTCTGCCACTGCCTTCCGCTGCCTTCCGTCGTTCTCTGTCACGTCCTTCTGCGCGGACGTTCGGTAGCAGCTCATGTGTTGCCTCGGTACGGCAATGCATCTTCTCACCGCCCCTTCTAAGGCCGGCCTCTGCCCATATGGCAGCTGTAGATGGGCTGATCTGCCGCCCGAGAAGCGGCCGGAGCGGGCTTGTTCGTCTTTCTCTTCCCCATTCAAGTTGACATCTGTCCCCCCGTGCACGCGTCTCTCCTCGATCGAACGGAACATCTGCCAGTCCCAGTGCCACCCGCGTTCCCGGACCCCCCACGTTACCGTATAAAACTCGGCTCGGGTGCGTGCTGCCCTCGCCCCCGCTTCGCTTCGACGCGCTCGTCCACTCGTTTTTCGCTCCGCTTGCCCCTCCCCCCGCGTCCCCGCGCCTCCTCCCTTCTGTCGCACGATGAAGCTCGCTTTCTTCTCCTTCGTCCTCGCTGCCGCCATCGGCGGGGTGGTGGCCCAGAACCTGGACTCGTGCATCACCAACTGCCTCTCTTCCTCCCAACAGTCTAGCGGCTGCTCCTCGTACGTCCGCCCATGAACTTTTCCGCGTGCTGCCGCCCTGATGGACCGCGATGCCTCTTGGTGGGGAATAGAGGGGGTATTAGCTGCTTCTGCACGAGCTCCAAGTTTCAGCAGGCCATGCGCCAGTGCCTCGAAGCGAACTGCACCGCGCAGGACATCCAGACCGCCGAGGCGCTCCAGGCCTCGGTCTGCGGCTCCACCACCAGTTGTGCGTCTTCCCTTTTCCTTTCCGTTCCCCCGTACGTACCAGAGACGCTGATGGTTTGGTCCGGTTTGGTGCAGCGACCTCCACCACCTCCTCCTCGCACTCGTCATCGTCGTCGTCGCACTCTTCGGGCTCGTCGAGCCACTCCAGCTCGGCGACCACCTCGACCGGCTCCCACAACCCCACGACGACCGGCTCCTCCTCCCACTCGGGATCCTCGTCCCCCTCCGAGTCCTCGCACCCCAGCTCGGGGAGCCACTCGCCCTCGAGCACCGCAGCGTCGAGCGTGAACGCCTCGGCGTCTCCGTCGGCTTCCGGGTGAGTCCCTTCGAGTCCGCTGGCGACGCGCGCCGTATCCTTATTTCTCGACGCTTTCTGACGCAGCGCCGCTTCCTCCCCATCCCCCTCGTCTGGTTCTGCATCCGCGACGTCCTCTGACCCCAGCGCGACCTCCGCCCCCCCTTCTTCGACGCTCACGGTCCCCCCGACGTCCACGGCGCCCTCGGGCACGATCGCGACGATCACGTCTGCCGTGAACCCGTCCTCGACTTCTCCGGCCAACGGCGCCGTGCGCGCCGGGGGCAGCGTCGCCCTCGCGGTCGCGGCCGGCGTCCTGGGCGTCGCGTACGCGTTGTGAATGCTGTAGTATGTGTGCTCAGGAGGGAGAGTCGAGAGCGGACTGTTTGTGACATACAGGACTGGACTGTAGCTGTAGTGTCGAAAATGTTGTGTGTTGTAGTTGTTGTGGTGTTGTGATGTAGCAGCGCGCACTCCGACCGTGCGGCGTGGTTGTATACCCCCCGCCATTCGTTCATCATCGTTTCTTGGCTGTCGATGCAGTAGAAGGAGGCGGTCGTACGTGTAGAGTGAGAAGAGAGCGCGTGGGGGCCATGCATGTGGAATCCGAAGTGGGCGATCGTGGTTCGAGCTCGGGCCCGAGCGGCGGTGTTCCATGTATGTATGTATGCTTGTTTGCGCGGCGCGGCGACCTAGCGGGTCCGCGAATGATCGGCCCTCTCCTCGTAGTATATTATCATAATATATATACATGTTCTGCATGCCTTGGTGAGAGCGTTCAACGTTCAACACCGTGATCACTGCCGACGACGCCGAGGCTTGGTCGGTGGAGTCGACGGCAAGGCGCGTACTAGACTGGCAAGAAGGCGTGCATCACTGCATGCCTCACCGTGGGCTGAACTTGTATGTATGGTCACATATACTCCCGAGCATACGTCCACGAGGTATCATGCGGACGGGCCATACAGTAGCTATTTGGTTTTGTTTGGACACCGCTTCTCGTCGTGTATTACACGGCTCTGCTCCTCTCTCAGTCTCTGCGTCCGAGTTCCATCCTTTGTTTGTCTGCCAAACGCTATAGCTGGACGCGCATACATCGACCTTCGATGCACGGGTCGATCGGCGTGCGGTGGCTGGTCCGAGCCCCAGAAGGCAATTGAACCCTTCGAATTCAGTGAACCTCCTCCCGTCACGAGTACTTTTTTCCCCATCGCCAAGACCCCGGCTCGTCAGTCGTCAGTCGTCACCTCTCCTCGCGATCGCGGCCTAGGGGGGAGGGACTACGGTACTGTACTGGTACTTCCGCCTCCGCGAGCCTATCTAGGCGGAACGTACGTGGTTTCGTATGCACCTTTGACTGGCCGGGGGTCCGCGTCTGGCCTCAACCGCGTCCATCGGGATTTGAGGAATTCGAACATCAGGAAGACGGTACGTGTCCACCTCATCAGTCCGGATTTGACTTGAGGTGAGCGAGCGAGCGGCGGCGGATGCATCGCGTCCAGTCGTCATTCCCGCTCACCGCAGATCGAAGTGCCGAGCCCGGGTCCGACGCCGCGTCGCAGTGCTACAGTATACTAATATTGCATGATTGTATATGCTGTATGCTCCCGCGGCGGCGCAGTTCTCCTCGACGATCGGCGGCCCGCTGTCGCGTGTTGGCACATAGGATGCACTCACGCTCGAGCCTTCCAAATTTAGGAGCCCCCTCTCCCTCTCCCTCTCCCTTTGCCTCCGCCTCCGTCCTCTCGGACGCACCGGTACCGGTGCCGTATAAAAGGAGGGCGACCCGCGACCCGCGGCGCGAACGGACCCGCCCCCCTTCGTGCGCGCACGCTCACGCAATTCGTCCGTCTTCAGCTTCATCAGCTCGAACCGCGCTCCCCTCCATCCCCGACTATGCATTCGCCTTTTATCATCCGACTCTCCGCCCCCCTCGCGCTTGTCCTCGTCTTCGCGCTCGGTGCGCGCGCGCAGTTCAGGGCCTACGGCATCCCGCCGTGCGCGTCGGGGTGCATGGAGCAGGCCGCGATGCAGGGCCGCTGCGGATTGTGCGTCTCCCCCTTTCTCCTCTTACCCTCACCCTCGCCCTCGCCCTCGCCCTCTCCCCTTTTCCCCCTCCCCTTTCCCTCCCACTGCGAGCACCACCCCTGACACAGAATGGCAGCACGGACATCGGGTGCATCTGCACGGCGCTGAGCGACGCGCCCGTCTTGGACACGGCGATCGCGTGCGAGAAGGCGGCGTGCCCGGCGACGACGACGACTCGGACGGACGGGGGGGTGGAGACGGCGTTCGAGCGGTTCTTTGGCGATCACTGTCAAGGGTGACCGGTGAAGCTTTGCGGGAAAACAATCATCCGAGCCGCTCCGGCTCCAGCTCCAGCTCGAGGCGAGGGGCAGTGATTTCGATATCGACATCCGAACCGGGGGGGGGGGGGGGGGGGGGGGGGGGCCTAGGGGGAAGGGGGTTGGGAATCGGGCACGACGACTCGGGGTGAGGATACGGGGTCGCTGCGTCCGGGAGAAGGAAGTGGGTATATTGTATTCGTCACGGATGCAGCAGTAATGTTAATGCGGCTGATCGCCGCCGACACGGGGTAGAACGTACACTGTACGCTGCAGAACCTGCTCGTGTTCGATTCCTGTTTTTCCCTTGCCTCTGTGCACTCGGAAGTGTGATTGTTACATGCCACATTCGGTATTCAGTTGGGAGCAACGCCCCAGGCGAGGCCGAGTAGAGTCGCCCCCAGTTGCGATGCGCATGCGATGCCGGGTGCCCGGTCGCGCATACTAGTAGCATGAATCCCGTCTGGACTCTGGAACGCCCCGTTCACCGCACCAGCATCTTGTACTGAGGTATAGCGAGGCACCTTTTGAACACGCGATGTACGCCTTCGCCTCGCCGTCGCTGCTCTGAATCTCCAGTAGGTGCTGGATCGGCGTGACCTCCTGCCGGTGTACGATGACGGGCGCCGCCGGTGCTGAGAGCACCCTCTACTGCGCGCGTCCCGTTCGTGTCCTCGGCCGTACTCTTCTGGTCCGATCGGAGGCCTGCACGACGTCCCCCCAGTAGACGTAGAGGCTCGACACCTCTGTCAATGATGTTCCGTGATTACTATCGTATAAAGCAGATCCCCCGAGGTAGAGCGCGCACGTTTTCCCCCCACCTGTTTACTCCTGTGTTTACTCCTGTTTGCCTTGTTTTACTCACCACTTTACCGTTCGCGAAATCCTCCTGTAATCTTTTATATTCGCAATCAATATTCCTCGGCAGCTCTCTCCAAGCAGGGGGCGGAGCGAAGCGACGCCCCCCGGCTTGTTCATAGCACGCAGACCTGCCGCACGGCCCGTTTGAGGCCTTGACTCGGCCCCGCCGCAACTAGAATGTTACATCATCATCCGCCTGGTTTTCGCTCAATTACTAGCGCACTCACCTATAAACACAGGTCGAACGATTGAACGATGGCCCGGCGAGAAGCGAAGACAGAGTTGTGATAAGGCATCATCGACATCGACTCGGAAGGGCAAGGTCGGGCGCTTGAGTTGCCATACTCGGCCTCGGCGCCCGCCCCGAATGGGGTCAAGAGCATTCACTGGTTCCTCAACAAGTTCCTAGTAGTCCTCTCATACACACGAAAACCACCGCAATGTCGCTTGGTTCAATGGTGTCGGTGAGTGACATATACAGGGAGTTTATCGTTATAGTCAATGTACGCGTAACAGGCATTTATAACCTCGTTCGACTCGTTGCTCGGTCACCGCCGACACCGGCGTGCGGTCACGCTGCCAGTGAGTCCTGCCGCCGGGCCTTGAAGGGGGGCAGGCTGCCAAGCGCACCGAAGGCCGCGTCTTGCGCCTACTTCACTCGCTCAAGCTACAACCACACACAAAATGCATCAGCCCCCCCACGTTTCATCATCAGCGCGCAATAAAAAAAAGAGGGGATAGGGATAACGCGCGCACAATTGCCACAGAGTTCCTCCGCGAGCCTCTCCGCGTCCGCCTGGTCCACGGGGGAACAGTTGTCGCGCACGCAGGGGCGAATGCTCCGCCGGAACCCGTCGCTCGAGCACATGCAACTGACGTCCGTCCTGCCCAACACCAAACCGCCCAGTTAGTACTCGGTAGTGTGGCGGCAGCGAGGACAAGCGCGGAAGAGGACTCATCCGGAGAAGAGGCGATGAGGAGGGATGAGGAGGGATGAGGAGAGGGAGCGGAGAATCACGAGCGGACGCACGGCTCGCTGCAGCCAGACTGGCCCGCGGCGGCTTCGGCGCAGGCGGCGATGCACGGGCTCATGCTCATGCTCATGCTCTGCAGCTGCGCGCACACCGTGGCCGTGACGTCGACGGCGCGGGACCCAGACATGGCGGCGAGGGCAAGGGCGGGGGCGAGGTGCGCGAGCTTCATGGTACCGGTCGTGCGCGTTGCTGTTGCTCGAAGGACGCTGTCGATGCGAAGGCGAGGAGTGGGCGAGCCCCGGGATCAGGAGCCAACCTCGGGCCCACGGTGACTTTTATAGGGCCCGCGCCCCTGAGGGTACTAAATGGATGCCTGTGTCCCCCCTCCGTATATGAATGTCGGAAGCAAGTCCGATTCGTCCGTCATTCGCTCCGCATTCAACGTCCTTGAGTAGTGACGCGTTACATCGCGCGCACGCGCGCGCGCTCATAAAGCCAGATCGTCGCGTAGGAGGAGTCACGGAGTCGAGACGTCGCTCGTTCTATTCGACGTGTGCAACTCAGTAGAGCTCGCACCGAATGAGTCTCCTGGAAAGTCGACGGCCCCTCGCTATGCGAAGTCGACGTCGAGCTCGCGGGGGAAGGAGATGCGCGCTTGGCCGCGACGACCACCTGGACATTTTCGAGCTCCTGTGTCGTGTCTTGCTGGACCGTCTTGTACACGCATCGGCACTGCGCTGCCATCCGTCCTGTGATTACGGTACGCGTCAGCACGAGCACATTGCGGGATGTAGAGTAGGAAAGGGACGTACCGTAAGGAGCCGCCATTGAGGTCCTGGGCCGCTTCTTGTACGAGGCAACGGTTCTCGATGCAGCGCATCACCTGGGGCGAGAGCTGGGCGCGGACACCTGCGAGAACGGTGAGAGCGACATTGAGAATCGAGAACGGGACGCGGCGGTCCATCCGATGCGGCACTCCGGGGTCTCGGCTTTGCTTCTACCACTGGCGGTCCCTCCTCTGAGTCTCTCTCCCTGCTCTTTATGGCTTGTCTGCGTGATATACACCGCGAGTTTCTCGCCATCGCCAATGTACGTGTACAAGCATCTCTAACTTTGATATCCAACTTCTCGTCGTTCGCGCTGATCCAACCGGCGTCGCCCTCCTTCCTGACCACGTTGACTCGGAGTCCGAAGGCGGCGCCATCGAACCCGTTCTACGTTTCGCCCCGCGCCGCGTCAGCTCCAGAAAGCGAAAAGAGAGGGGGAGGGGAAGGACGCACAAAGGCCACAGGTCTTCTGCATGAGCGTTATCCCGTCGCGCTGTTCTTGAGGGGAACAGTTCTTCCCCAGGCACAAGGCCAGCGGTACATAGAACTCGTACAAGCTAACGTGGCACACGCAGTTCATGTCCTTCCTGTGCCGAGCAACCAGTGACGGTTTAGTGTTCGTACGACACCGGTGAGGAAGAGGGAGAGGAGAAAAAGGAGAGAGGGGACGCACGGGTCCAAACACCCCGACTGGCTTATGGCGTAGGTAAAGCAGGTGGAGATGCATGGGGTTTCGGTCTGGGCGCACACGGCGCTGGCCATGGCGGCGAGGGAGATGGAGAGGTACGCGAGCTTCATCGTGGTGCGCGTTGGAGAGGATGGGTGATGCGAAGGCACGAGGGTAAAAGAAGGCGAGCCCGGTCAGGAGCCACGTCAGGACGGTGACTTTTATACATACGACTCACCCCTGAGGACACTGAATGTATACCTGTATGCCGGTCGGGAGCAACTTGTCGTCCGATATACGCACTAAGAACGTGGCCCCTCCCCCCCGCGCGCGCGCGCCTTCGCAAAGCCAGATCGCTCCCGTCTGAGAAAGAGGGGACCCGTCCCATACGGAAAGACGGGCGGGCGCAGAACTGCAACCGGGTAGACGGCTTACTTGATTTGAAAAAGCACAATCTTCTGCGACGGCGCCCAGCAGCGGAAGTAAGCCACAGGTGGACAGTGCTTACCTCACTGCGAGTAGATGGAGTGGGGTGCGCGCGGGCCATCCGCGAGTGCGCCGCGAGGTAGTACTTACGCTTGGCCAGAGCTGTACTCTGGTCTTCCGTCGTATTCGAGAAACGCACAGATAAAGGTCGGTCCCGCAGTCGAGTCGCATACTTCGTCGCTGGGCTGATCTGGGTTCCCAATCGGGACGACTCAACCTACGATATGCCAGAGTTGGATCACCTGCGAGTAAATGAATCAGTGGACGTCTACATGAGAAGTTCCACGTACTTATGCGCTTCAGGCGCTCCTTTCTTTCGTACTTACCCGCCATCATACGGGAGCTTGAAGTACGCCTGGCACATGCGACACACAAGCATGTTGAGCTCATCGCATTAGAGACGCGAATGGAAGCCATGACAAGGAGCAGACATGAACCAAAGGTCGGAGAATCAAGGCCTTACACAAAAATCGCCTCTCGAAGCCAAAGGGACGTGGTGCTCGCGCTCGTCGTCGCGGTCGAGTGGCCATGGGTAGAGGGGGCAGGGCTATCCGAGTCAACGCTCCATAGCGCGTCCGAGTCAACGCTCCATAGCGCGTCAGAGTGTGCAGGTTTCACCAGGCAGAAGGAAGACTCACGTAGTGGAGGCGGTGCTCGTCCTCTCCGACGCATGGGGCCTCCTCCAAAGAACTCGCAGGGTGGGCCGACGGGGCCGTTAATGGAGCTTCGTTATGCGTCGTCGACGTCCGAGCCGGAGTCGACGCGGACGTCGAGCCGCAATGACCACCTAGGCCTGGCGCTCCTCGAGCACTGCTGCTGCAGGCCGCTAAACACGTCCTGCTGTATCTTCTTGTAGGCGCATAGGCAGTGCACGTCCGTCCTGCGAACACGGTACGCGTCACCACCAGCACATCGCGGGATTTACTAAGTAGCCTGAGCGTATACCGTAACTGCGGAGCAGTCGTCGAGGTCCTGGGCCGCTTCCTATATTAAGAGGTTCTCGATGCGGGGCGTCACCTTGGGCGGGAGCTGGGCGCAGACACCTGCGAGAGTGAGGGCGACATTGAGAACCGAGAGGTGGCATCTGATAAGAAATTGAACCGGCCGTTATTAGCTCAAGTAATATTACATAATTATATCGAAGCCGAATGACGCGGGCGCTTGACTTGCCATACATGGACTCGGCGGCTGGGCGCGGCGGCGGCTTGGCTTTTACCAGTCCCTCATCTGAGTCTCTCCCTGCTCTCTATCTCTTCTCTGGGTGATATATATAGCGAGGTTCTCATCATAGTCAATGCACATGTACAAGCATTCGATATCCACCTCGTCGTTCACCCCGACTGAACCCGTTCTACCATAACTATTCGCTCAAGCTACACCATTGAACAAAACAAACCCGTCAGCACCCCCAAACCCCGCACTAAAAAAAGGGGGGAAGGACGCACAAGTGCCACAGAACTCCTCCTGGAGCTTCAGCGCATCGCCCTGATCCGTGGACGAACATTTTGCCACCATGCACTCGTTCACCTCCACCCGGAATCCCTCGCTGTGGCACAGGCAGCTGACGTCCGTCCTGTCCCGCACGAATCAACCCGCCACAGGCAGTGTCAGTACGGCGACAGCGAGGACAAGAAAGAGAGGAACGGGGAAAGGAGGGGTGAGGGGGAGAGAGGGGACGTACGCGATGCACCCCGACGAGCCTATGGCGGTGGTGGCGCAGCGGTAGACGCATGGGGGTATGTCCTGGGCGCACACGGCGCTGGTCCCGGCTGCGAGGGCGACGGAGAGGAGCGCGCGCTTCATCGTGGTGCGCGTTGGAGAGGCCGGGATGGGTGATTAGAAGGATAGAGGCCAGACGATGACGAAGGCGAGTCCGGTCAGGAGCCCACTCTCACGTCCGCGAGCTTTATACGTATAGGATCCACCCCTGAGGCCTGAGGACGCGAAATGTACTATGTCTGTATGCCATGGGCCAGTCGGAAGCAACCAGTCGTCCGACATACGCACCAAGAACGTGGCCAGGCTCCGTCGCGCGCGCGCGCGCCTTCGCAAAGCCAGATCGTCGCTCTACGCAAGGCGGGGCGCGTCCCAAATGGATGACTATATACGAACCCAAGCGTTTTGTGTATGTACAACCAGGCATAGCTTCAAATTCAACTCCACACCCGACACGCCCTGCCTTCCTACTAACTACATGTAACCCCCCCCCCCCGCGGCCGCGCTGACCCTACAGACGACACGAGTTAACGCGTTCCTACTCGCTCACACTATCCGTCCAAAGAAATCGGATCAGGACCAGCCAGCATCCAACAACCGCGAGAAAACATTGAGGGGCGGAATCGAAAACGACGCACCGGTGCCACAGAACTCCGCATTGAGCTGCTCCGCGATGATCATGTCCGCGGGCGTGCACTCCGCCGTGAGGCACGCGCGCATGTCTGCCCGGAACCGCTTGGTCGTGCACATGCAGACCACGTCCACCCTGTCCCCGGGCGCCCGAGTCGCCGTCAGCGCTTGGGTTTGTTTTTGTTTTTGTTCGGCGGCAGGGACTCGGATAGGAAGGCCTAGGGAGGAAGGGGCGGGGAGAGGACGTACGTGCTGCAGCCGGTCTCGCTCCCGGCGGTGTCGATGCACCCGAAGACGCAGGGGGTCACGGTCTGCGCGCATGCGGCGCTGGCGAGGGCGGCGAGAGTGAGGGAGAGGAGGGCGAGCTTCATCGTGGAGGCGGGATACGTGACGACACTGGTAGGGATGGAGGAATAGGAATACGGATGAGTGGGTGAGTGGGTGAGCCCCGTGGAGGATCAGTCCTTGGACCCGCGGGTTTTATACAACGTACTGACATAATGCCTGTGCGTCGGTAGGAAGGAAGGAGGACGTATGCGCCGTATTCGGACGCTTGCAATGAAGAACGCGGAGCGGACGACGAACGAGCCTGCTCGTGTCCCCCGCAAAGGCGGATCCACGCGGTACTTAGGCTTGGCTAGAGCTCTGCGCCGGTTTTCAGCCGTATTCGGGAAACGCACAGACAAGCCGAGAAAGGCCGTGGAACCGATTCCCCAGTCGAGTTGCCTACCTCGTCGCTAGGCTGATTCGAGCTCCCAATCGGTGAACCGTCCTACGTACGATATCCCAGCGTGGGATCACCCGTGAGTAAAGCATGAATCAGTGGGACGTCCATATGAGAAGTTGGACGTACTTACGCGCTTCAGACGCTCCTTTTAGTTACTGAAAGCTTCGCAAGGAAGGCTCACGTAGTCGAGACGGCACTCCTCCCCTCCGACGTGTGCTCCTCTGAGTCGGAAGAGCTTGCGGCATGGGTTGACGGAGAAGTCGACGGGTACACGTGGCCCGAGCTAGGGGTCGACCTCGAGCTTGGGGGAGGGGCGCACTCGGCCGCGAACGAATACCTGGACCTCTTCGAACTCCTGCATCGTGCACTGCTGCTGCAGGCAGTCGAACTCGTCTTCTTGGATCTTCTTGATCGCACATAGGCACTTCCAGCGTCCGTCCTGCGATTACGGTAAATTTCGCGTCGGCACCAGCGCATCGCGAGAGTTAGAGTAGTAGGGAAGGGACGTGCACGGAGCAGCCGCAGAGGTCCTAGGCTGCTACCTGTACGAAGCAGTCCTCGATACAGGACGTCACCTAGGGTCGGAGCTGGGCGCGGACACCTGGACAGGGAGTAAGTCGCGGTAAGAGCGACAGGATAAGGACCGAGAGTCATGATTCGAGCTAGGTGGCACGGGCGCTTGATTTGCCATACGCGGATTCGGCGCCCGCGACTCGCCCGCTTCATGGCCTTCCTCCTCGTCCTCTCTCACATACGAAAACCGCTGCAACGGTGCTCGGGCTCTCTGTCGCCTATCTCAACGGCAGGCGATATATACAGTAATTTTCTCTTCATCGTCAACTTTAGATGTACATGTACAAGAGCTTCTAACTTCATGACTCCCGACTCAGATATGTTGCGTGCACCCCGGTAAGCCTGCGGAAGGCCGCGGCGTTCACATTGAACGCGATCTATTCGCTCAAGCTAACGTACCCCAAACACGACCCGTCAGCACCCTCCCTGCCGGCAGAAAACAAAGCAAGGAAAGACGCACGGCTTCGAATGTCACTCGCCACAGAGCTCGTCCTGGAGCCTCTGCGCGTCCCGCTGCTCCGCGGGGGAGCAGTTCTCCTGCAGGCACGCGAGCAGGTGCGCCTGGAACTTGCCGGGCCCGCACAGGCAGCTGACCTCCGTCCTGTTCACGCACGACCCGCCGCGCTTGGTGTCAGACGCGCGCGAGGGATAGGAATAGGGGAAGGGAAAGGGAAAGAGGGGACGCACCCGCTCCTGCAGCCTACGCCCGTCTGGCTCGCGGCCGTGCTGACGCAGTGGGCGACACAGGGGGATATGCTCTGGGCGCACACCGGGACGGCGCAGGCCACGGCGGCGAGTGCGACGGAGAGGGAGAGGCGCGCGAGCTTCATCGTGGTGCGTGTTGACTCTTGAGGAGGAACGTAATGGTCCTGGACCGGTACTGGCGTGCTTCGAAGACGAGAGGGTAGAAGATGCTGAGCGGAAGAGGCCCGGGTGAGCTCGGAGAGGAGTCAGCGCAGGACGGTGAGTTATATACGATATACGACTCACCCCTGAGGGCACTGGATCAGTGGATGCGTATGTGGTTGTCGGAAGCAACCTGTCGGCATCCCATATATGCACAGAAGGACAGGGTGCCCGCGGCCGTGGCCACGCGCGGCGCCACCTCGCAAAGGAGGCGGATCGCGTCCTATATGCATACATGACAACAGGTGGGCACGGATCAACGCGCGAGCATATGATTTGCCATACACGACCGAAACAAGGCGTCCTGAGGCGGCAGTCAGCTTCGCATAGGATGCCTACGGGCGGACAGTGCTCACCTTCGGCGGTGGCGGCGAGTGGGGGTTGAACGTGAACGTTGAACGTTGCACGTCTGACCGACGGTCTAGTATGGCGGGCCTGCGCCTTCCTCTCTAATACCCATCATTCTAACTATCGCAGGGACTCGGACTCCGCTCCGCCGCTTGCTCGGTGCAATGGTGGGTGGTATCTTTCGCCGTTTCCGCCGACAACGCACATGTACAAGCAGGCATAATTACTTCAAGTTCGAATTCCGACCTCGCGCGACGCAACAGGCCGGCCCTCCTACACCCCGTGGAACGCGCCTGACACCTCGCCAACCCGTCCTGCTCGCTCAAGCTATGCCAAACATCGTCCGTCAGCACCCCGCCCTCCACTCAACAAGCGCCAGCAAACGAAGTAGAGTGAACGCACAGGTGCCACAGAACTCCGCCTCGAACTGCTCCGCCGCGGCCAGCTCCGCGGGCGTGCACTTGGCCTTGAGGCACGCGAGCATGTCCGCCTGGAACTTCTTGCTCGTGCACATGCACTTCACGTCCACCCTGTCCGGGCATCAGTACTTGTGCTTGTTCTTTTGTTTGGTCCGGCGACGGGAAAGAGCGACAGGAATAGGAAGGGACGGGGACGGGGACGGGGACGGGGACGGGACGTACGAGCTACAGCCGGCCTCGCGCCCGGAGGTGTTGATGCACCCGGTGATGCAGGGGGTCAGGGTCTGCGCATACACGGCGCTGGCGAGGGCGAGGGCGAGGAGCGTAAACTTCATCGTGGACGCGGGAAACGAACGCTACGAAGGCTGGCAGGGATTGGTGGAAGACGGCGGAGTGGGTGAGCCCGGACAGACAGAACTTGAAGCTGGCCTGAGGACCGCAGCGAGCTTTATACGACTCCCGAGGGGCCCTAACCGGAGGTCCCTCTGTGCCGGTCGGGAGCATGTCGTCCGATATGTGCAAAGGAAATGCAGAGCGGGCGACGAACTCGAAGGAGCCCGCGCGCGCGTGTCGTCTCGCACAGGCAGATCGCTGCGTCCACGAAAACGCGGACCGCGTCCCATATGGAAAGCGGGCGGGCAGACGGCTAACTCTACTTCACAAAGCACAAACTTCTGCGACGATGCTCAGCAGCCGAAGTAAGCCACAAGTGGGTAGTGCTCACCTCACCGCGTGCAGGTGGAGCGGAGTGCGCGCGGTGCCAGGGTTGACCAAAGGTTCCCGCCGATCTTCAGTCGTATTCGGGAAACGCATAGGTAATCCGGGAAAGGCCGCGGATCGGGTTCCTCAGTCGAGCTGCACGCTTCGTAGCTAGGCTGGTTCGAGCTTTCAATCGGTGAATCGTCCTACCTGTAATATCCCAGCTTTAGACCACCTGTGAATGGATCAGAACCACGCCCACATGCGAAGGTTGCGCGTACCTATGCTCTTCAGATGCCGACTTCCCCTTCTTCCTGTCCGGACGACACGACCGCATGCGACACACAAGTGCGGCGAGGTCATCGAATTCAATTCCAGGAGACACGGAGGCGAATCACCACAAGGAGCCGACGCAAACCGAAGACCGGAGAACGAAGCTTTAACTTCAAGCCTCAAGGATCGCCTCCCGAAGCCAACACCCAGCAGATCCGAGCAACGAGAACCCGGGTCACCAGACCGCCGCGCCCCCCAGCACGGCCCCAAGCACTAACATACCAACCGCGCCCGGCCCGACGCGCGGCGCCGCGTTCGTTCTTGCGGGGGAAGCAGAGGAAACAGTGGTCGACGCCTCCGAGGATGACGAGGACGAATTTGAAGACGTGGACAGCGCGACGGGCGCCGTGGAGGTAGTCGAGAGCAGGCTGGTGGAGTTAGAGTTCGCGAGGGACGTCGCGTTCACGGTCGTGGTCACTGAGGTCAAGTGGGTAGAGGGAGCGGTGCTGGCGATGTGGCGCGTCAGAGCTGCGAAAAGATGTGAACCATTTATAGTAAGGAAGACTCACGTAGTCGAGACGGCACTCGTTCTCTCCGACGTGTGCTCCTCCGAAGAGCTCGTGGCATGGATCGTCGAGGGAGCCTCGCTATGCGTCGTCGTTATCGGCGACGTTGCCCGAGCCGACGTTGAAGACGACGTCGAGCTGGCTGGGGGCGCGCACTCGGCCGCGACGAACACCTGGACCTCCTCGAACTCCTGCGTCGAGCACTGCTGCTGGAGACAGCTGAACACGTCCTGCTGGATCTTCTTGTTCGCGCACAGGCACTGCACTTCCGTCCTGCGAATACGGTGGTGCGCATGAGCACCAGCACCTCGACGACTTCGGAAGGGAACGTACACGGAGCAGCCGTCGAGGTCCTCGGCCGCGGCTTGTGCGAGGCAGGTCTCGATACAGGGCGTCACCTGTGGCGGGAGCTGGGCGCGGACGCCCGCAAGAGCGAGCGCGATGGAAGCAGAGAGGACGGTGAGGTACATCTTCGGTGGCGCGGTGTATGCGGAACGAACGCTTGTGCGGGAGGTCGCCGGCTACGAGTCCAACATATATGCGAACCGCGGATGCGTTTGCGCACCCAGATATTACGTCTGCCCCTCGATCCAGTGCGCGCGGGTCCTGCACGCATCCGTGGGTGGCGGAAAAGATGCTCGAAGCTGGAAGTCGGGGTGTCGGGAGAATTGTGATGCATGTAGGGGAGGCTGGACTAGGTCGGCGTTAGAAGAACGACTATGTGGGCTTCTTCCCAGCCCCGATAGCACCGGTTTGACTGATGAATAGAACCGTGCCCACCTATATGTCTGAAAGCGGTTCTCTTCCATGCTTCCGATTTTCCGCACCGACGTGCGTATTCCAGCCCGCGTTCGAGCTCTGGGTGCTCCTAGGCCACGGCGTGAGGGTATGTCGACGATAGCGCTTGGGATTGAGACGCGGGGGTTTTGTCGGTGAGACGACTCGAGGAGGGGCGTTGCGTCGTGCACCGTGGATGTCAAACGCATATCGATGGAACCACAACGGAGGCGGCGTTGGAGGCTGCACGCTTGTGCCACAGCACGGGGCCTTCGCCGGAAACGCATGCATGGGGCGCCGCAAGGATCGCAACGCAAATCGGACGGGAGGACTGTCGCACTGCGAAAGCGAGCGTAGACCGGAAGGGCGGTGACAACGGCATCTTCTGGCATGCTGCAGAGACAGATGCACGAACCAGGAAAGGAGCGCGGATGACTGTGTGCATGGCAAGGCGCGAAGGGCGACTATGGGAAACACGATGGGGAGCGTATCAGTGTTGCTGCTGTCGTTTCAAAGGTTGTTCCCGACGCACCTGTCGCCCAGCTCGAGTCCTTCTGCGTTCGCCATGCCGAACACCCATTCCAGCTGCCATGTCTTGTGAAAGACGTTGTAAGACATCAGACAGTCGTACGTTTGATGAGAGATGCGGCGAAGGGTCCACCTCCGGCTTGCTCATAGTTCGAGGAGCGTGTGAGAGGTATGGGGCATGTTGCGAGCATACCAGAGAGAAAACAATGTTCTCATGCTTGTGGAAGGGACCTAGAAAGCTCAAGACATGGATGTCGTGTACTGCCATTCGAAGTTCCAGTCCGTCGAGTGGGTAAGCGGGGTGAGAAGCATTGCAGCGAGGGGTCCATGTATTTTTCTGAGTGATATGTGGGGCTCGGACGCAGAGATGTGGGAATAATGTAACCTGAGGAACAAACGAGGTGGTCGTATGTCACGGTGTGGAAGACCAAGCTGACCGTCAATGTCGACGTCGTGGCTGAAGAGCAGGCGCTTCATTCCGGGCTTTGCCGACATCGTTTGATGTCATACGAGCTTTTCCTGCCCTTTGCTTTGCCTTTGCTTCCACCTGGCTTCCACCTTAGATATAAAGTATGTACTTGCCATCACTCCTTGATAGTTGCTATTTGCATACGGTTGCATCCAGCTGCCTCATAGTAGGAGATGGATCCACAGGGAACGTCAAGAGACAGGTCCGGGTCCGAGCTCAGGTAAGTTCTCGAATCTCCGGGACGATCATACAGCTTTATCTTCACAGAATATGCGTCATGCAGGTGCGTCATCGGGGCAGAGAAGACAACGACATGGGTGAGTCTACGGACGAAGCTTCAGTAAGGGCTATATCAATGACGCAAGGAGGCCTCCGCAGTTCCCCCTCCTTGACCTCTCTCACCAGTGTACTCAACGTGCACTGGAACTAGAAAGTACACGGTAAGCATCCATCCCAGCCCTTCTTAGTGCTAAACCGTGCTAATGTTGGACAGACATAAAACATGACGGCCGCAGTACCAAACGAAGACGTGCTCGCCGTCGTCTGCGGGTTTCTGACGGACGTTCCTGACATCCTGTCCTTCGCCCTCACCTGTTCCGCCTCCGTCCCGCGGCGACCACACGGCTGCTCTCGATGCGGCCCGTCCAACTCACAGCGGGCCTATCGGTGCGCCAGTTCCACTCCTTCCTCTTCGCCGACGCACCCGCCCGCGCCCCCCACGTCCATGCCCTCTCCATCAACCTGGAGAGCAAGGAACGCCGCGGCCGGGCAGACATAACCAAAGACACCTCCCTGCTAATCGACATCCTCACCGCATGCCCCCACCTCGAGCAGATCTCCCTCGGCTTCTCGCGTTACTTGTCGGGAGACCCCGACGAGCCGTGCATCATGGAAGCGCTCGCCGCCCTGCCCAGTCTCCGCTCGCTCTCGCTCTACGGGCCGTCCGAACGCGCTCTCACCCCTCTCCGCAACGTCCGCGCCCCGCTACGCACGCTCGGACTCCACCAGTGCGGCGCTGGGGAGACCGAGTTCTGGCATCCCGCCGCGCTGGAGCAATCCCTGTCCCACCTGGTGCCGACCCTCGAGAAGCTCGAGCTCTATCAACTGATCGTCGACCCCGAGATACTACACGCCTTCGGACTCGTCTCTGTGCTGCCTGCCTCGGGCTCGGGCGCACCGCACGCGCAGTTCCAGTTCCGCGCTGTGCGCTCGCTCTCCGTGGCCTTGCTTGTGGGGACGCCGTTGCTCAGCGTTCTCCAGCACCTCTTCCCCGCGCTCGACGGCACGCTCTCCCTAGGCCAGTTCATCATCGAGGATGATGATGTGGACGAGAACGATGAGGAAGCGGGCGCTGGCATACAGGAAGCCTACGCCGCCGTGCGCGCCGCCAACCTGCGCGGCCAAGATCTAGACGCACTCGCTAACACAGACGCGTGGACGAAGCTCGACCGCGTCGTCTGCGACGCGCTCTTCTTCTCCCTGCTCGGCCTCCGCTGCCCCGTGCGCCTCGCCATGCTCGGCTTCACGCTCGGCCACAGCGTCGCGGTCTCCCAGGCCGCGCGACGCGCCATGGACGCGCTGCGCGCGAACCCCGTCCCGCGCCTGAAGCTCTCGCTCGTGCTCAACGACGGGCTGGGCGTATTCGACGCGCTGTTCTCCCAGGAGCTGGGCGGAAGGCTGACGCACCTCACGCTCTGCTTGCTGTACGTCAACGACAGCATGTGGCGCGACATGTCGGGCCCGCGGCGGGGCGCTGATGTCGATGCCGTCCCGCTCCGGTGGGACGCCCTTCTGGTATGTAGGTCTGCCCACACCGCACGCTTCCATGTGCGCCATCGTTTGCGCTGCCGCTGCCGTGATGCTCACTCCTGCCTCCACAGGGCACCATATGCGCGTCGCTGGAGCCGCTGCGCAAGCTGACCTACCTCCGCCTCGTCGTCCACTCGAACGCGTTCGACGACGGCTACGCCCCTGGGTCCTCGCCCGCCGCGCACGCGCGGGAGCTCGTGCACGCCCTGTGTGGGCCCGCGCCGTCTGACGCCGCGGCCGCGCTCGCGCGCCCGCTCTCGTCGCTGCGCTATGTCTTCCTCACCACCAGCGCATACCTCCCGAGTGCGGCCGGGTCCGAGTCGAAGACGTGCGGGGTGCGTGAGCGGCGGGAGGTCAGCAAGGCCTGGCGCGTCGCGGGCCACGGTACTGGTGCCGGTACTGGTGCTGGTGCTGGTGCTGCCAGTGGTGAGACGCAAGATCTAGACTCGGACGGGGGGCTGGCGCTCGTGGGGCTGCGCGGGGACGTCGCGGAGACGATCGTTCGGAACGAAGAGCTCGTCGTCTCGGTATTGGACACGGTCAGTCCGGCTTTACTTTTGCGGTCCTGGTGCTTGTGGGAGCGTGGCTGATCATGAATGTCGTGACCCGTTTCGCGGACGCGGACGCAGGCGTGGATGCACACGGGTGACAATCGACCGGAAGACGGCGCGTACCGGTGAAATGGAAATGGATCACGATCGCAATCACAACGGCCGGGAAGGGGGGGGGGTCGACGTTGACGGTGTGCTGCATTCGTTTTGCGGGCTTGGTGCTGTAAAGTCGCGGTGGATGGGCGGGGCTCACGGGTAGAATGGCCTGCTAGCATCGGTGTCGCGGGGTGGCCTCTGTCGGGGTCCGGCTGGAGCTCTATGTGTCCGAGTGACCGAGCATACTCAATTGCTGGATGATGCCGTAGATGGGTCCGAAAGTGTACGACGAGTTGGTATCCAGCCTCAGGAAGGACTTCAAGTTGCTGGCACAAAAGGTCCATTACGACCGCACGCTTTGGGCCGGCCTCGGTGAGTCCGAAGCCATCATGAGGTTATTGGGGGCCGCGCTAACGAATGCCTTACAGTGAACGATACCAGCATTCTACCGGAGGGCGTGAGGAGGGCAATGGGATTGCTGCCCCCTCTAGGTATAGGGCGGTAGGACGAAGCCTATCGCGGGTTCGTGCATAAGGGCTTGAAAGTGATTCGTTAGACCGCGATACTTATGTCGCAGATGCCTGATGCGAGTACCATTATGTTTCAACGGCACCGTCGTTCTGGGTACACACCGTCAAAGCCGTCGTGTGTGCCGCCGACCAGCACGCCCAAGACGCCCGGGGCGCGGGGGTGGACGGAGCTCGACCGCGTCGTCCACGGTGCACTTCTAGATCTTCTCCTACCTTTTGGACTTACGCTTCCCCATACTCGACATCGCGGTCAGCCACAGTCTCGCGTTCTCCCAGGCCGCGCGGCACACCATGGACGCGCTGCGCGCGTACCCCGTCCCGTGCCTGAAAATGTCGCTCGTGCTGAACGAGGGACTGGGCTTGGGGTGTCGACGCGCTGTTCTCCCCAGAGCTGGGCGTGCGGCGGCTGACACACCCGATGCTCTGCCTGCTGTACGCCAACGGTAGCATGTGGTGCGACAGTGGCATGTCGAGTGCTGATGCCTCCCCGCCAGTTGCCTCAGCCACATCGTTACTTGTTCGAAAGACTGGACTGCAATTTCCGACGTTCAGGGCTGTGGATCACGTTGTACTACACCCCACACCCGGCCCCCTCCTCGACTTCGAGCTAGTACCAACCGTCGTTTTCGTCTCCGACCCTGGGCGTCGCAGAGTCAGTGAAGACAGAACGACCATAAATAAATATGTCGGTGCTTACGTCGGGATATGTTTATCGGGCCAAAGCTTGGTCCACGAACGCATGAACCAACCCAGGTCCATTAAGAAGTGCTGTTTCATCTTTTCGATGACATCCGGCGTCGTATTCTCGGGCAGGATCCACGGCCCGGCGTCATAGAGTTGGCACCACTCTGGCTCGTCGACGTGCATTGTGAACCTCGCCCCGTGGGATCTGTTCACGGCCATCGCATACACCGAGGAAGCGTAGCAAGGAGTCTTCGAACACGCGATGTACGTCTCTCCTTTCTGACCCTCCCCGTTCGCCAACAGGTGTTGAATCAGCGTGATCTCCGGGTGGAGCGTGGCGGGCTCCGTGGTTGACAGTCGGTTCGCGTCGGCGTCCCAGTTGTATCCCATGCTGCGATAACGGCCTGGGACCCTAATAGACTGCTGAAATGCCCGCATCACGTCCCTCCATGAGTCGACGTGAGGTTCCCGTCCGAAGCGTTCTGAAAGAAACGCCTCCGTCACGACGGTGTTGAACCGTCGCGCTCCTTTAGTCTGGTCCAGCATGATCCATCCCTCCTGGTCGTCGAGAGAGATCTGGGAATTTCGGGATAGAGTAAGGAGGGTAGAGACGGCGAGGGGTAGATTGAAGTACGTGAGCCTTGGCCCGATGCGGCCACAGTCTACAGGGGATAAAGGGCTCAGTTCCGGCGGGCTGTTGGTTCGGAAACGCGCCAAATACTTACGTATGTATCCGTGAAGGTAGGCCATAAACCCGTCGTCTGACATCTCGTCACGGATCGTCATACATAACTCGTGGAATTGGAGTACTGTTACATCCTCGTCATTGCCCAACGCTGGGTCGGAGACGCGAGCCGCGAAGGTCCGCACGAGTTCGGAGAAGGTGTGAAGCTTGCCCGCGTATCTCTTCGCGAGCTCTTCTTCTTCCTTTGTCAGCTTCGAGCGTAAAGCTTGGGCTCCGGCGTCGGGCCGCCTCACGAAGACGTTCCAGTCTCCGAAGCCGCGATGTACGGTTTGCTGATGCATCGCCGGAAAGCAGATTCTGTAGGCGTGAACAATAAAGGACGTTTCTAATGGAGAGAATGCGCCATTCCGCTGTTCATGTTCGGTGGGCTTGGACTCCCTGCACAAGGCCATGAAGGGGGTGAGCCATTCCCTCACATCGTTTTCGAATCCACAGGGGGTAGATGGCGACAGACAAATGGAGAGTGATGTGTTCCCTGCTGAGGGGGTACGGGCGGTGACTGCAGCGGCGTCACACCCGGGATGGAAACTGAACAAAGTGGCGAAGGCTTGGGCAAGGTCTCGAGAATCGGCCGCATCTTTGCGGCTAGGCCGGAGAGACTTGGGGGGATGCAGTTCGTGATTAAACATGCTTATAACGACGTGGGGATGCAACACGGCAATCAGAGTGTCGATGTCCAAGTAGGATGACATAATAGGTCGGCGAGCGTGAAGACATGCCATTGCCAGGAGTAAGAGGTGAGGTTGGTGGAATGGTACTTATATTATGAGCAGGGCACGATACAGGTTTGAGTCGGCTCTGACCGATATCAGGCGCCCGCACATTGGCGCCTTGGGAAAGCGTCTATCAAATGACGATATCCTCGCCGGGCTCGGTGTCGGCGATCCCTGCTCAGAGCTCACGCTCTTCTCGTTGCCCGGCCACCTTTCAAGCTCACACTCTTCTCGTTTCCCAGCCACCTTTCAAGCTCAAGCACGGCCGGTCAAGCTTCTGCATGCCTCAGGCCTTAGTATGTATGCAAATTTTTACCTCCCTGTTCCGTGTCTTCAGGCCGAACGCCCACGGTCCAGGCCCTCCCCGACACCCTGACGAAACCAAGGTTTGGCCTGTGTTGGTTGTCGCTCGACCCGTCACTCAGGAGGCAAAGCAGCCCTTTGTTTCCGATCACTTCGGAAACAGCGCTCATGTGGATGCACAAAGTGGAGTTTTTGGGGCATTGTGAACCGTGACAGTCTTCCCAGTCGGTCACACATTCCGTTGACCAGAGGTGCTTTGGTGTAGTCGGTGAGTGGTATGACCTTATGTTCCTCTTCTACGCAAGGCAACTCCGCCTTTCTTTCTGGCAGAGTTTACGCTGCCGGTCAGGTGCGTCGTGAATTGGCACTTTGACAAGGTAAGTCCTGGATACTTCGCTTCCAAACTTCGGAAGTGCCGACTAGTGTATCCTTCAGTTCCATGCTCGGCGCCATGGAAATAGCCCTAATCGACGCATTGTCTGATAACTTAACCTGCAACATTACAAGAGACAGTGTTGCTGCCCAAAGTCGTTTCGCCGCCGCACGGTCAGTCCAGATTACGTGTTTATGTACCTGCGCACAAGCTTGAAGACTGCCGCTCCTCAAGACGCAGCCCCATTCATCCCGGCGAACCTCAGTGAGTCCACTTCCAACCCGGCAATCATTATCATTTTTGTAGGCTCACATTTAATAGGTCATATCCTATGCCTGCTTCCGACTGGGCACTACCTCTGCGAGGTGACGCCTGACGTCTTCGCGAACAACCGCGCGTCCTCCTACATCAATACGGGCAAGACTGTGGTCCAGCTTTGCGAAGCATGAAGCTCTATTCCCCACTATCAGTGTTTCGAATACTCATCTATCCGCTTTTGCGCTCAGCCCCAAGAAGAAGTACAACGATATGGACGGCATAGCCGCCTTCGTAGCCATGACGTCCGTCGACCCCTCCCCTCAGGCCTCAGCTGTCTCAGCGACTGACGCGATATTTACTCATGTTTCTCGATTTACAGTGGGGACGAGTGCCTGAAATTCATCTTCTGCCTGACCGAGTGGGCCTTGCCCGAGCAATGCTCCACCGGCCGCACTGACGCGAACTTCAACTACCACACACCGGCGCCCGACTTGGAGGTGCACACTGTCTGCCACCGTGGATGCTAATGCCAGTGGGAGCACCATCACCCCGACATGCTACGTCGCGCCATTCAACGTCGCGTTCAGCACCCAGCTCGGGTACTTCCCTGGCTTTACCTGCCCGAGAATGAGGGAAGGTCCGTGCGGTTCGGGCATGCAATGATGGACACGCAAGATCAAGAACCAGATTCTCCAAGGTGTGACTTCAGGCATGTCGATATATGCGTGCCTTGCTGACACGGCCATTGTCTAATAGGCTTTTCGTGGGGGTTCCCGGGCCGTCAGTTCCCTCGGACGTTGATGTCCTAAAGACCTGCATGCAACTCGACCGATAATGAGGGCACGCGAGTGAATGCGGTGAGTGTATACCCTAAATCCCATGCCTCGGCCAGCAGATTGATGTACTAACGGGGTCTGAATTGACAGTTGCATTGCATATCGACGCAGGCCCGTTTGCTGCATTGTATCCCAGTGGCGGTGGCCATGTTGAGTTGGAACTTGGAGATGTCAGCGACACCGACTCGCGTTTATGCAGGCCGCGCCGTGTGCCATGAACACTTTGCGCACGAACCCCCGTCCACCGTCCCACGCCTGAAGCTCTCGCTCGTGCTTCACGACGGGCTGTGCATGTGTGCGCGCCGCGAACCAGCGCGCCCAAGATCTAGACGCACTCGCGAACGCGGACGCGTGGACGAAGCTCGACCGCGTCGTCTGCGACACGCTCTTGTTCTCCCTGCTCAGCCTGCGCTGCCCCGTGCGCTTCGCCATGCTCGACTTCACACTCGGCCACAGCGTCGCGTTCTCCCAGGCCGCGCGGCGCGCCATGGACGCGCTGCGCGCGAACCCCGTCCCGCGCCTGAAGCTCTCGCTCGTGCTCAACGACGGGCTGGGCGTGTTCGACGCGCTGTTCTCCGGAGCTGGGCGGAAGGCTGACACACCTGACGCTCTGCTTGCTATACGTCAACGACAGCATGTGGCGCGACATGTCGGGCCCGCAGCGGGGCGCTGACGTCAATACCGTCCCGCTCCGGTGGGACGACCTTCTGGTATGTAGGTCTGCCCGTGCCGCGCTCTTCCATATGTACCGTCGTTTGGGTTACTGTGATGCTCACTCCCATTTCTACAGGACACAATATGCGCGTCGTTGCGGCCCCTGCGCGAGTCGGCCTGCCTCCGCATCGTCGTGCACTCGAACGCGTTCGATGACGGCTACAACCCGGGGTCCTCTCCCGCCGTGCTCTCACGGGAGTCCGTGGACGCCCTTCGCGGCCCTGTGGTCGACCACCAGACAGCCGCCGCGGCGCTCGCTCTCCCGCTCCCGTCACCGCGGTATGTCTTCCTCACTCCCAGCGCATATCCCCCGAGTGCGGCCGGGTCCGAGTCTAGGACATGCGGCGTGCATGAGCGGCGGGAGGTCACTCAGGCCTGACGCATCGTGGAACACCGCCTTAGTGCCGGTACCGGTGCTGGTACTCGTGGAACGCAAGACTCGGATGGAGGGCCGGTACTGGGGCTCGTGGAGCTTGAAGAGCTGCACGAGGATGTCGCGGAGACGATTGCCAGAAACGAGGAGCTCAACGGCCGGGAAAAGGGGGGAAGGGGGGTGCAGCGCCCGAACCATCTTTTCGGCGTCGATGCATGCGTTTTGCGGGCCTGGTCCCGGAAAGTCACAGTGGATGGGGCGGGGCGCACGGGTAGACTGTCTGCATCGGTGTCGCGGGGTGGCCTCTGTCGAGGTCCCGCTGGAGCTGTATGTGGGCGCGCCCCGGAAGCGTCCAATCTCGTCGGTTGCCGGACTCATATTCGGGCTGGGATCGCCTAAGCGAGTATGCTCATTTGCTACCGTTGGGGCGTCTGCACCTCCATTTCATGGTGGATGTCGTGTAGTAGACACCACCCAATCAAGCACGCTGTGATTCCGACGTGCCCCTCCATCTCATGACAGAGTCAGACAGACTGGTGCCATCATCTCGGGGTCTCTTCACCTCATCGCACCCGTGCCAGAAAAGTGCGTACATGCTTCGGTATTTGTAATGTAGGCGATTGTAAACTAAGCAGCAGCCCACAGCTGGGGATGTTCACCAGTACTGCACGTCGACGCCCTCACAGCCGGTGCCACTCGATAACGAGCCAGTTCAGGTCCTGCAACAACTCCTCCTTCAGCGCATCCACGACCTCCTTCTTGGCAGCCTCCGGCAATATCCAGGGCGCAGCCGAGTAGAGCCGACACCAGTCGGGATGGTCGGTGCGCATAGTGAATCTTGCCTCGAGCGCCTCGTTCACCGCACCCGCATACAGCACCGACGCGTAGCAAGGCATCTCTGAACACGCGATGTACCCTCTGCTCTCCCCTTCGCTGTTCTCCAGCAGGTACTGGATCAGTGTGACCTCCGGGTGGGTAATGACGGGCGCTGGTGATGAGAGCACCCTCTCCTGCGCGTCCCACTGGAGTCCTCCGTGATACGCCTTCACGTCCGCCACGGACTGATCGAAGGCGCGCACCACCCCCTCCCACCGGACAAGCTTACCCCCGAACCGTTCCGCCAAGTACGTCCCCGTCACTATCGCGCTGAATTTTCGGGCTCCTAGAAATGGATCGATCACGACGATCGAGCACTGGTCCTCGAGGTGAAGCTTCGGATTTCGGGAGATGGCGACCAGAGTGGACACTGCGATTGGGAGACGCAGGTTTTCCAGTATGTGATCGACGCCATGGAGATCTGAGGAAGGGAGGGATGAGTCCAGAGCCCGGTAAGAAACCTCGAATCGAAAGCGAGCACAACGGGCTTACATATATATTCGTCAAGAAACGTCTCCAACGCCGCGTCCTTCATCACATCGCGAATCGCGAGACACAGCGCGTGAAATCGGAGCACATCCTCGTCCTCCTCTTTGCCAGTGCCCACAGACGCGCGAGAAACCGAATCCACAAATGTCTGGACGAGTCCGGAGAGGCGGTGGAGGTCGTCCTTCAACTCCTCTCTTAGTCGTTCCTCGTCTTCATCTATCGGCCTCCTTGCTTTCATACCGGGATTTGACTCAGTCGCCTCGATGAAGTTGTCCCACACATCCAAACCTGTGCTTATCGCACGCTCGCGCATCACAGGATAACACAGGTGGTGGGTGTACAGCACAAAACGCTTCTCCGACTCCGAGAACGAGCCGTCGTGCGGTAGTACACCCCCAGCGCGATATTCCTTGCTCATTTCCGAGAAGAGCGTGAGCAATTCCTTGGCGTTGTCGTGGAATCCACGTGGAATGGACGGCGAGGGGCAGATGTATAGGGATGCGTGCTCGGGCTGGTGGGTCTGGGCGGTGACGGCGACGGACTCACATCCGGGATGGTGGGCGAGTAGAACTGCGAACGCGTCGAGAAGGCTGAGGGATAGTTTGCGGCTGCTTTGGTTGGGTTCGAGGGAGCTATGAGCACCCAGCGGGTCGTTGAACAGATATTGAGCGATGTGGGGGTGCAACGCTGCGATCAGAGTATCGATGTCAGTTGGGGAAGTCATGCAAGCAGAGAGCCGTCGAAGATCGCGGGGGAGTGGAAAGTGAGATACGTGGGCGGGGAGCTTACGTATGGTCTATATAATAAGTATTCTTCGCGCCTCATGTCTTCGAATTCATAGGCGGAAGCCCATCCTGGAGTCATCGGCGGACTCGATAGAACATCAGATTGGAGTCGATTGTGCGGGTGGGCGCATCAATCCTTGCTTTTTGAGTTGTCATTGGACGTCGTCATCAAGAACGGCTACACAGATATCCTGAATGGGAATCCGTAGTGACTCATGTTACAAATGTCCGCGCGGCGAGCACTATGACCACTGACTAGTTCGGCATCTCAGATCTCAAACATGGCACTCCTGCTGTATCTGGGTGCGTGCCGTCAGTACTTCAGTGGCTCTGGTGAGATCTGCGGTGTCCACACATACTTTGAGTACAGTGGGGGTATCATTGAGGCTCTGAACAGCCAAATAAGAGAGAAAAATGAAGCATCATACATGTGGAAGCTGAGAGAGTGGATGTCAACTTCAACAGTCAAGGACAATACGTATGATGGTCGGCACTTTGGCGCTTTCGTAGTACCGGACATTGCCGAGGGGCCGTTATGTCAAGATCTAGAATGTACAGTGGGTGTGCGCTCCGAATATATTACAATCGAATCTATGTTATCGCCGGGGATCCTCGAGAGAGCGTCACGGTGTACACCCCCTTGTCTCATTCGGAAGAATTTGGTAGGCTCTCCTCGCTACCCACTCTAGAATACAGCCTGATGAACTACGCGACTCGCACCGTCGTCCATGTCGACCCAAGGATCTACTCCAGATGTTATCTCCAGCATCCTACTCGCGATGTGGCGGATGCATACGTCAAAGCCGGAGAAAGTACTACTTCATCTCATGAACCCTAACCCGCCCAACGACTACCGTCACCTCGATGCTTTAGGGCCTGTTCGGTAAAAATGTGAGATGTGGAGGCACCGGTGCCTCTCGCCTTATATGGTAAAGATGTCGTCGTAAGTTGTTGTCCGGGAAATTGGAGATTTTTCCAAGACATCGTGCGTTCGGATTGGAATAGCGCTGGTTCTACGGAAGTTAGCGCCGGTCCGACCGCACAACTGTTGCTCTATGCACTGAAAGCCGTCCGTCGAGCGTGTTTGAACGGGATAACATGCAGCTTGCAAGGACGGATGTGGAGGTACTACGCGCACCCTACGCGCACCTCGGGCCTCACCCGCGCACCTCGCGCGCTGCTCGCGAACCCCTCGCGCTGTGTGCGCACCTACTGGCGATCCGCGAGCGGGACCAACCGAGCACTATTGGCGCAACCTGCCGCGCACCCATCTTATACTCTCGCAATCCATTTGTACTTGATCATCCCTAGCAAATTTCGCTCCAGCTACTATCAGGGAGGGTATACACACCCTACGTTGCTTACGAGGAAGAGGAGCGGACCAGCGCTGGTAGTTCCGGAAATAACGGAATTTCCGATCCCCAACAACTGCTTTTTCTCGTCGTATGGCACGTGATGAAGCACCGGTGCCTCCACATCTCACATTTTTGCCGAACAGGCCCTAAGCTACCTCCATTATATATTTCAAAACGATCACGCATACTAAGCAAACTGAACCAACTTCGTGCCCATTATGTGTAGTCCTCCCGCTCGCGGATCGTCTCTCCGAAGCCGTCGACTGCATCGTCGCATTCGCGACGTCGAAGGGCAACCGGGGGTGGCTCCAGCGCCTCCGGGACGTCCACTGGATCGACGCTGCCGCTACCCGAGACATCATAGCCACTGTCGACCAAAAAGACTTTATCGAATCTGAAGAGTCATTCATGGTATTCCCTTACGAGATGACTATACCCCCTAAAGGCATTTCGCCGGTCGAAGGCTCGCCCGGCCAATTCAAAGCAACGAGCGTCGTGCACTGCGAGAGTGCCCTTCTCCAGCACGCCCTCGACCACAATCTCTCTGTCGATCCGTACATCGGGGCATCCCGCCCCGTCTGTTACGCTTGCCTGATGCTCGCGCGGGCATGCAACACGGTATTCGGGAGGAAGTTTGCCGTCGGGCGCCGGTGTGAGATGGGTATGACCATGGATCCTACCTGGATGCTCCCGGAGATGGGCTCGCAGCTGTACAACATGCTGGTATCCAACCTCAGGAATGACTTCGAGTCGCTGTCCAACAAAACTCTTTGCGACAATGCTCGTAGGATGCCTATATGTGAGTGTCGCAGCCATCAAGAAAAAAATGGTCGGGGCTCACGAATAGGTTGCAGTCAACGATACAAGCTTTCTGCCGGAGAACGCGAACAAGGCAGCGGGATTATAGCCGCGTCCGGATAGGAGGGCTTAACGTGGGTAGGAAGAAGCGCTCCGAGGGTTTTGAACGAATGAAATGTCGTACAGGAACAAAGATTATCTGCGTCGGAAAGCGATACATGTGTAACCAACTTGCGTCCGATCCGAGAGTGCGACGACCGAGGCCGTACCAATGCTTCAATTGCACCGGTCTCGACTCTCCAGAATCCAGACAAGTCGTTTGCTAGAACTTTGGAGGGACTGTCCTTACAGCCCGTCAAGGATACCGTAGTGCGCGGGCTTGGGTTCGAGGTCCCAAAACGAGCATGTCAATGATCCGCCCCCTCGTCCCCGCCCCAAACTAGGGAATGGACACTCATGCCCCTCCTCAGGGAAGCTTGCAGGGATCCACGAGTACTACACGCAGTATCGCTCGTCAGACATCCAAAGCCCTGAGGAGTTTCGACGCGCGCGAGTCGGGGCAGTAGTTGGTACGCACCTTCCCACACCATGATCTCCACCCACCACGCCGTCACGATCGTCTCAAAGCCCCATCTCTGCCGCTCCAGCCCCGCCTTGCTCGGCGGAAGTGGGGCGAACCGCACGTCGAGCTCCGTGACCACGAACTAGACCCCGAGCGCCCCGAACTCCGCCAGGATTTCTCTTGTCCACGAGCTTGCCCCCGCTCGTGCGCCTGCACCCCGACGCCGTGCAGCGGGACCTGGTGGCCTTGAGCGAGCGGACGAGTGCCTTGAGCATGGAGGTTTTTGGGCCGGGGCCGGTGGTGTTGTATTCGTTGGTGTAGACCTTGACGCGGGGGTCGGCGCGGTGCGCGGCGTGCAGAGAGAGCGGGATGTAGGAGATGTTGAGGGAGTTGTACCAAATCGTCTCGCACCAGGTGACGTCGTTGTTAAATGGCTCTGGCGAGAGGGCGTGAGTGGTAGAGGTGGGCGGTCATGCACTATATGCGGCCGCAAGACGAACCATTGATCACATCCCATATATCTGGAGGGACCGCAGTCAGGTCAGCACCATACATAAGTCCCTCGGTTTTTGGAGTGTACACCTACAAGCAGACAAGTAAATTACCGGGATAAAGCGTCACGGTAGACTTCGTACTCACATCTGTCCCTCCCAGTGCCGGACGGTATTGAAACAGTGTTTCTGCCTGCACGACATCGGCGAGCTCGGGTGTGGTCCGTGTCATGTGCGTCACCCAAGCAGGCATATATCGCCCAGGTCCGAAAGCAGGCGTCGAGATGATCAGACCACCACTCCCTCTTATCCTCCCGGTCATGGATAGAAACTTCTACGCAACGTCGGATATGGTAGACCTTTGTGGAGACGCCGGCCCCAGCTGGGGATTCCGCAACTGCCTGCGAGAGCCATGTCTCGGTGATGGCGCCGAGACCTTTCAAAATGTCTGCAAACTCCCGACGGGTGAAGTTCCACTCGTAATACGGGCAGAATGCCAGACCGGATGGGCTCCGCTGGGGAGGCTTCCACGAACGAAGTAGCCCCTTCACGAACTCGGCGTGTGTACCGATCGAGAACTTTGGTGCAATGAATAGTTGGAATATGTCGAGCCCCGTGCAAGAACTCAAGTCGATTGGTCCACTACCTACATATAGGTGTAGCAATCGTTAAGGGATCAGCTCGAGCTAATCGCTCACAAGCAACTTGGGAAGACATAGCAGAGAAGGGCTCCTCGGGGCTGCCGTCTGATGCCAGCGGGACCGTCAAATTCAGAAAATTCAGATGGGGCCCACGCGACAATATCAGCCTTTCCGCCCCGTACGCGGGGACGTCCCGAAGCTGAAAAACACGATGGTTGAGTACGTATACCATGCCACCACTGGATCGTCACGATGGCGACACATACACTCAGTGATCGAAGCTTCTGCGCAAAAAGAGGAAGGGTACGCCCAGAAGCCGCCCAGTCAGGCGGCTTTGTGAAATCGGCGCTACTGCCACCGGCCGCGATCCAGCGGACGGAGGAGCATGCCAGATGCTCCAGGTTTTGGAGGCCGCGGAGCATCCGTGCGAATTCCGTGAAGGAATGGAACGTGGTGTGGCTGAGGGCCAGAACCGAGAGTGCCGCCGTGAAGGAGGAGAGAAACGCTGGGAAGCGGGGATGAAGAGGGATGTATGGGAGGGACTTTGATTTCGGCGGCGGCGTCCTGGCCAACGATGTCTCGGTGGCCTCGGGAAGATGTATCACTTCCACCCGCTTGACGTTGGGCAGCCTTCGTGCGAAAACAGGAAGGAAAGGGGCGAATATGCTCGTGGTGTTGTGGAGGTGGAATCCGGTCAGTTGGACTTCGCGCACATAGCCCCGGAGATGTTGCCCGGCGTCGAGGATCGTGGAGAGCCGATGGAAGGATAGGCTGTCCGAAAGCTGGACCCTGTAGAAAAGCATGCGCTGGGAGCGGACGCGCCAAGCGCGGCAAACGAGAGCACAGTTATAGAGGGTTGCGATGTTCTCGCGCGTGTCAAAAATGAAGATGTCAGAGTAGAGCATGTCGATGATGTTTTCGCAGACCTCTGTGGGGATATGGAGGGCTGGTCGTCCTAAGGACTTCCCATGAGGACGTCTAGTGAGCAGATGGCGGATATCGACCGAGAGTAGCGATTCCCTGGACATTTGAAGAAGGGAGTGGAAGCGGGTGAAGGCAGGGGGGTAACCGAGGCATTGAGGACGGAATCGGGTTTTAGGAAGGCTCGTTCACCCCCATCCGGAGCGCACAAAGGCGAAATGCATATGCATCTACGTGGGACCCAAAATACAGCCTCTCCCGATCCACCCATTCATTTCTCCAATGGATGCGGGTACAGCTTGTGGTACCTAAGCGTTTCGCGCACGGTCATAAGAAGTATACTGCGTACTAGCACAGCCTGAGAAGCCGAGAACGTTAATAATAACAGGCCACGCATATCGATCCCGTCCAACTACCACCGGTACCTACCTAGTCGGAGATCGTTGAGATGTACAGCACCGCCTGGTAGTCAATGGCCCCTGCATTGCATCGCCCTCTCCTTCAGCGGCTGTATTTGGATCGCATCCTACAAGCACGACAGGCATACCTTGAGAGACCGACGAGACCGACGCAGCGGCGTTTGCGCAGAAGTCGACCTTACACCCGCATCGCCCCCACCGAGTTGCCCCGGCATTGTGTCCGCACCCGCATCTTCCTCGCGCCCGCGCGCAACATGGGGGTTGTACGCATCCCCGTTCGCATTCTCATTCAACTGGCCGAATACAACAGGAGCAGGAGCAGGAGCAGGCAGAACGAACATCAGTCGTTGGGGGTATGCCCGTCTCCGTCTCCGCCGCCATCACCGCGACCTATCTGTCGACCACACGGTCGTCCCGGTACCCTGCGAAAGCACAGAGGCCGTCAGAAAAAGCCTAGGACAGGTAGGGTGCGCGCGGCGACTCACTCTTCCAGAACAGAATGCCGCCCGTGCGCATAGCACATACAAGCACGAAAAGCACTCGCTCGCGGCCCTCTCCGCCTACCATGCGAGCTTTTCTGCACGGCGGATCGCGCATCATATGCGCATGAATGCATACATCTGCGCTCTCTTCGTGATCGAATGGCCGCGCGGTCTACGACGCGCCAGGACCCGGACGTCGACGACGACGCTGACCGGTGCGCATGTGAAGTCCGAACACGCATGTCGGCCCGAGAGCGATCATCATCGTCCCTCCTCCTTCTCCACCCGCCCGCACGGGTCGGCACCCACAAGACAGAGAGAGCGGTCGTCAACATGTCCGCTACGCCCCCGCTCGAGTGTCGGCTGTGGAGTGGAGACTGGGAGGTTGCGCAGGGCTGCGCAGTGTGAGAGGTCGACACCTCGGAGGAGCCCGCTCGGCATCTCGCCGACATTGGGGGGGGGGGGGCAGGAGGTTGGGCCGTCGACATAGAGCTGCTTGAACGAGCTTGCGCTGGAGAACATGAAGGCAGCGAGGAAGTGGAAGTGCTCCAGGCAGCGAACGTCCAGCCATGGTCGCTGTTAGTGTACCAAATATTGCGTGAGGTCCGGTGCGGAGACTGAGGCAGACGGCGGGCGTAGAACGGGAGATTCCGAACAGGAGGGGGTGCTTACCGTGAGGTCTTTGATCTTCGGCGACAAGCCGTCACGCTCATCCTCAGTTTCTCTCGTTGTTGAGCATAATCAGGGGGGCCGACCGAAGAACCGCCAGGGAACCTCGATGCTTGCGAGTACGCAGAGGTTGCGGAATATTCGTACGCCGCTCACAGAACAGGGCGAACGTCATGACGTGTCGAAACATGACAGATGGGCACCAGTCCGGTCGCAGAGTCCGGTACAAGGGGCACCACGGGAGCTCCAGGGTGGAGAGAGGCAGTGGGAGGAGAGTCACTGAATCGACGTTCGAGTCTCGAGATCCGCGTGACGGCGAGGGCGCACAGGTTCGGAAGTTTTGATTCTATCTCATCTGGTAACAGAGACACGATGTCGTGCGAAGTAAAGAGATGTTTGCTGTACACCCGGAGGGACTTGAGCTTGACGTACGGTGCGAGGTCTCAGGTGGGGCGCGAAATCAAGCAAACGGAGAATCTGCGCAGAGACCCGGTATTCGGGAGGCCGACGATGCGGAACAGGAGACTCTGTGCATGTACGCACCAGCCGTGGCAGACAAGAGCCTAGTTGCAAAGCATGCTCCGTTTGCGATGACAGTGATCCTCTGGAGATGAATTGGTGAAAAGGGCGTCCACAACCAGTTACCAGTTGCTAGACGTCCAATGGGGCCGAAGGGCATGCCGAGCGACTGGGGAGGAATCCTCGGCCATTCCACATACAAGAATCCAGGCATAAGACGCAGAGATAGGAAGAAGTCCTGGGGTGTTATAACTTGTCGCTACACTGTACAGTCCAGACCAAGTCGGGCGAGAGGGCGGCGGGCCAGCGCAGTGGAAAAAGTGGAAAGTGAATTCAGCGCGCGCGGCACCAACGATGCGCGCGACAAGGCCCGTGCGTGCGAACTAAAAATGTCGCGCGCACCGCCGTGCAGACGCGATGGGTCGAGCGCTCGGTTTTTCCACTGGCAGTCCCCCTCCACCATGTCCGTCCTCGAGCGCGATGCATGCGCTATGTGGAAGTGTATCGCGTTCCGGGACATACAGCAGACTCATCGACATCATTTATGTAAGTGTTGACCTTGCGCTCCCGTGGAGTATCATCAAGCTTTGAGGATTGCCTTCAGCTGTAGGCCGAACACATTTACCACCCCAGCACTGTGTTCAACGGATACTGCCTCTGGCTGCCCATTGCGCGGGCTTGAAGGTCATCTTCTGCCTGACGGAACGGGCTCTGCCCGAGCAACGTTCCACCAGCCGCACCGACGCGAACTTCGACTACCGCGCGCCAGCGCCCGAGGTGTCTGCCGCGACCGCCGCGGAGGCTGCTGTTAGGAGCACCACCTCCCTGACGCGCTACGCCGCGCTATTTAACCTCGTGTTCAACGCCCGCCTCGGATACTTTACTTCCCGTAGTTTGAGCTGCCGGAGAACCAGGGCAGGCTCGTGCACTTTGAGCATGCGATGACGGGCACGCGTCAGCGGGAGACCAGGGACCAGACCTTGCAAGGTGCGACACCGGTCTTTGCATACGGATGTATACACGCACTACTGACACCATCTTATGTCATCGGTGTCCAGTAGGTTTTTCATGGGGGGTTCCCGGGCTGCCAGTTCCCTCGGGCCTCGGTGTCCTGAAGAGGCTGAGATCGACCGGCTGTGGAAGGCGGCTACAGAGTTTGGATTCTGGTGGTGAGTGTCCACTTTGTATGTCGCTTCCACAACTTCTAATAGGCGACCCTTGTTTTAGTCTTAAGCACCACGGGCTTGGCCATGAAGTAGACAGACGCGATGTTCGACCTTGGAGCAGAGACGTTCGCGCTCCCCCCAGAGAACTTGATGCCGTATCACTACCAGCAGGAGGCCAGCTCGTTCGGGTAAGGACATTCTACACCGTTGCCCGACTGGTGTCCACGCTAACTGTCGTTCGTAGACCAGATACAAGTCCGTGGGGGCGACCGTGATCGGCGAGAAGGGCACAAAGGACACGACCGAGACGATGGACGTCTCCGAGGACGACGTCCTCGCGTACCCCCGTCAAGGTCCACCAGGACTACCCTCCTACTATCAGCTATCAGCGCGGGCATGGACTCGACCATGCAGCCGTTTGTCAGGAAGTCCATGGACGTCAGCCTCCGCATCCTCGGCGTCATGGACGGCAAGCTCGGTTTGCCGAAAGGGACCCTCGCTGGGTTGAGCAGACCGGAGGAGCACATGCAGTTGATCGGGGCTCCGCCTACTACTGCGCCCTCAGGCCAGACGTTCGTTTCGCCCCACACGGAATTCGGCTCCCTGGTAGGCGTATTTGTATTCCGTTCTACGGCATCTCCCACCTCTAACGGTACACAATCGACTCGTGCCTGGAGGACAGAACTGGCAGTATGTCAAGGTATGGCTTCGTGCGCTCGATCTTCGTGAAGGAGGCATCACTCACTCGCATGGACGATCTGGAAGCCCCTCGACGGCCATACCGTCTGCAACATCGGGGACGCCCTCAACGTCTTCAGCGGCGGGATCATGCGCTCCAACATCCACCGCGTAGTGTGAGCCCCTGCCGCTTGTGTCTTCTCGTCCGCGGCGGAGACAAGAGTCCGATAGCGTTCGCCGCACACGTACACACGCACCGAACTGCCTAAAAGTGTATGTTTGGGGCTTGCGACGCCCACTGTCCACACGTCCATATCATCCCTACGACTGGCGACTCGGGCTCCCACACAACCAGATGCCTGGCCTCGTCAAGTTCCCCGACGTTCCCCGACGTTCCCCGACGGTGTGCCAACGTACCCTCTTCTCGTTATCGACTATGAGCTGGGTACGTGAAGCCATCGCGAGCGCGCACGCGGACTGCTGACGCGCGGTTGGGCAGGGTTCCGGTCTGCGTCAAGTGTTGACGGCGCGAGTGCCGCGCGCATAGCTGACTACCTCGCGGAATAAGATGAAGCTGCGGGCATCGATCGCAATGTCGTGGAGCTCTGTTCATGCGTGACTTTGGACTCCATTTGCGACCGAGAAGTCACTGGTGTCGATGGACCATGCGACCGCTACCCATGTGCTTCACGGTCTTGTCTAGTACGCATATGTTTTATATTTATACTTCATTCATTCGGACATGCACGCTATCAACTATGTCGTTATTCCTACGCTGATCCCGGATTGAGTGCAGATATACTTGACAATGTTCGCTCCAATGACCGTGGCATTACGCTAGTCCGAAAGACCAGTCCCATCAATCACTACAAAAAAGATGGTCAAGGCGCGATAACCCGGGTAAAATCCCCTGCTCAAAAGCCTAGAGGGAGAACACGACGGTCATGACCCGGATTCATGCAAAGCTGTTTGAGATCCCCGATGAGATGGTTTTGCAGCCTCCTGTATACCGCCGGTCCCATGTCGGGATACGACCAGGCGACATCTAGCTTTCGCAAGCGGATCTCGCGCGGGCCCACACCGACGTCCGTCCGGAAGGCGTGATTGCATGCCCGCACGAGCATCAGGCAGGCGTAGCAGATGGGGTGGGAGCAGCCGATGTACGGATCGAGGGACACTCGGTTGCTGACGATGTGACGAACGAACGCGCTCTCGCAGTGCACGACGCCGTTTCCCGTGACGTGGCGGCCGCGCCCGGAGGGCCCCTCGACCACACGCACATCTCCGTAGGGCTCGAAGGGGATCCACTTGGTCTCATACTCTCGAAGGACGTCGCTCAGGTTCTGATTAACCATGTCGGCGAGTTCGTCCCGGTCTTCGGTCGCTAGGAAATCTCTGGCGGCTCTGGGGACGTCGATGCAGACCACAGTCCAGGGCAAGTTGAGCCTTTCTTTGTACTTTCTGGAAGTTGCGAAAGCGAGGAGGGTGTCGATCGCCTGGGAGAGACGATCGACGTCTTGTAGAAGAACTGGTAATGTTTATTATGCGACGCATGAGTGCGCTGCTGGCGTAGTACGAACGATGCAACGGTCGACTCAGGCTCACGTGCAAATGGAGTCAGAAACATGTCCTTGAACGGTGCGAGGACTCCGGCCGCGCGGTGCAATTCTAAAAGATCCCCGTCGGACAAGGACTCGGAGGTGCACTTCTTCCCCAGGCCGAGCAGAGACTGGAGGTCGGCCGCCAACGAAGAGACTGCAATCTCGTCGGAAACCTCGATATGTCTCTCAACCATGCCGATCATATAGTCCGACAGATTTTGGCCGGCGTCGTCGCGAGTAACTATGTTCAGAAGCTTCGCATGGCAAACGCGATATATTTTGGCGATGAAGGCCTGCTCGGGGATGGTGTACGGCTCCTCGAAGGCGTTCGGCCCTGACGTGGAACTGACGTCGGAGCCCACGACGGACTCCGAATCGGACTCTACGTCGGATTCATATTCGGATTCGGAGTCATAGTCGGGGGAAGGGGATGATTCGACATCGCGAACCGGAAGCTCCTGAATAAGATCGATCCAAGCGAGTAACTGGTTTCGCATGGTCGAGGGAGCGGAGGGGCTGGTCGCCATGTACAAATGATTGCAGTGCACTTCGCTCTTGACAGCGGCCGATGCCGCCTCGCACTGTGCGCTTGCGAAGGAGCACAACGTTGCGAGGGCGTCGAGGTAGCGGTACTTTTCGGAGGTCCAGGGTTCGCGATCCTTGAGGTGGTGCAGGACCTTTTCCGGGCTTGGTCGATATATTTGCCTGATGGCAAGTAGAATGCTGGAGATACGGTTCAGGGAGGTGGGTCCAGAAGTCGACATGGAGGACGACGAGAAAGGCGACGATGAGCAGATCGAGATGGAGCCTAGATGAGAACGTGGTTTCGTTAACTCTTAGTGGATACGTGCAGAAAGTATGGCGTACACTCTCGATAAGCACCTTTGAATGGCTTTTTCGCTGTGTCTTTACACGCGGTGGGCACGAGAGTGTGGCGGGCAACAGTCAAGGAGCGCCAGGCCGCGCGGGCGCTCCACGCGCCTAAAGGCGCCATCAAGACTTCACAGCGCACGCGTAACGAAAAGCGAATAACATACCACGCTCCCGCGGCATTACTATTAACGATCTACACCATCCCAAGATGCGTTGCTATCTCCGCAAGCCCGCAAACATTCTCCCGGCCGGCCACACCGCCACAGATACAGATACAACGAATTCGCCCCTCCCACACTCCCGGCTCACAGACCGACGATAGCGCCCCAGCAGCAGCGACGACTGCCGCACCGACCCTCGCCTCCACGAGCGCTGCCGTTGGGGGGGGGGGGGGGGGGGCGCATTTCGGCTCCGGTTAAGATCTGCTGGCTCGAGCTTTGGGTCTGCGTTGGCCCGTTGCAGGCGTTGCAGGGGTGGGGGCGGTCGCGCTGCCCGCACCGGAGGCCGCGCCAGACGGGAGCGCCGGGAGCGCGACTATGTTGAGCAGGGAAGACGAGGAGTGAAACAAGGAGGAGGGGCTGGAGGACGCGCAGACGGCTGAGGCGGGCAGGTGCGTGGACAAAGGATGACGATGAACGCGGGAGGATGGAGGGGCATGGGCATGAGTCGGGAGAAGGGGATGGGGGGGGGACAATGTGAACGTGGAGCTGGAAGCTCGCCACACTTGGTGAGATCCCTGGCAGGAGGAAGATCGAGATCGGAGGGTGTGAACTCACCAGCGCATTCAGTCTGGACGAGCGACTCTGCGTTTTGGAGGTCGTCTTCTGTCTTCTGTGGACAGCTGAGCGCCGCTTGGTAGGACTTCGAGTTCGTGCGGAGATGTTGCGTGCCCGCCCCCGCAGCGTTAGCAGGCAGTCGAGTCGCTCACAGGCTACAACCACCCGCAGCCGCAGCCTGTAGACGTTCTGCGCCTGCACACTCGCAAAGCCGACGGCGAGGAAGTCCAAGGCAGGAACGAGAAAGGGCCTCATGTGAACCTGTCGGGATGACGACGGGGGAATCGGGGAGGATCTATACCGAGGCGACGGCGGGAAAAGGCCGAAGCTCGCACAGCTGGGCGACGGAGCGCGGGCGTCCACCACAGAAGATTAGGGTGCACTGTGCGCGATCCGAGTCGAATTCGGGAACTCACGGATGTCGGGGCTGCGAGGAGTCCACGGCGTGACGGTGTGGACGAGAGGAGTATTAGGACGCTGGGAGCCGGTGGTGGATAGAGGCGAAGAATCCGGTCGGAGACCAAGGCGCATAAGGGAACCCATATTCGCCGCCGCCGCCGCCGTCGTCGTCGACTTCGGATCTGCCGGCTTGAAATGCGGGCTGCATCGTTTTGGGAACGGTGGTGAGACGTGGTGCCAGAGGAATGAATGAACTTGATTCGATACGGTAAGATATATTGGGCTCACCGGGTCCTGGCATAGGTTACCATTCCATTTCATCCATCCCTCGGTTAACTGTGAGCTGCCACTTGAGGGACCGTGTCTCGTCAATGCCAGACGCTTCCATAGCTCGCCGAGCGAGTCTGCCGGAGGACACAATGAACCTTTCACAAGCTTGAAACAACGCCACTTTGCGCACCCCCGGGTCATCGTATGGCGCATCCGTGCCGCATTCCGTCATCATTGTCCACAGCGAACACGTCTGCCACGCCGCCTCACCCCGGGAACACAGTGAAACGACCCACGTCCATCCTCTCTGAAGCCCACTTCGGCTGACGCACGGTGTGTTCATCTATACAGTCTTGACATCATCCTTCGTACCAAACCCGCGACGGCTGAATTCGCCCCAGTCGCCATGGCGGGAACTGCAGACAACGGTCATTACTCCGCCAGGCTCGTCTGAATTGGACGAATTCGGGAAGGTGACCACCCAGGGGTACCCGGCGCGCAGCGGCGGAGACGACGCGTGAAACGCGTTTCTAGTGAGCGATTGGGTGAAACCAAAGCCACCATAACGACAGGATCCGAGTCTGAGGCGTGATAGTACAGACCGGCGACGACCCAGATGATAGCTTTCACCGTTCAGGGTAGAAGGAGACGTTTCGTCTGCCGCCCGAGAACAGGACGGGCCGCCTCTTTTGATTGCCATCCCGTGGGCGTTGGAATATGATGATAAGTAGCCCAAGGGTCCAGGATATGACAATCAAAACGTCGCAGATACCCGTTCATGGACGATTATCTGTCCCCTGCCAGCCCAAAATGAGGACGATCCGACCTAGCGGGAGCGAAAGGGTCGAAGGCGGGCCAATCGCGAAGCCGACCCCGCCCGATATCTCGAAACTCGAGAGGAAACGGGCATAGTGGGGCATAAGGGACTGGTTTCAGGAAGAATGAAGTACCGTGTGCGGGTTCTGGGGATTCGTGAAACACAGGCAGAGGGGTATCACTCACCAGCAATTCATTTACGGGTTAAGACAACGCCCACAGCAATCGCCCCACCAGATCATCCGGCACACTGAGAAGAGCCCGTGGAGGATTGTCTCCGATGGATGTTTGAAGCATCCTAGGAGGGCTATACTGTTCGTCGAGGTGAGGTTTATGTATGACAGAGGACGAGCCTTCCAAAGTGTCAAATCCTTAGTGGGGATAGAACGATGGGATGACCGACGGAAAACAGCGCGCAAAGGGGGTGGGCCATGGTAGGTCGTAGTGGCGGGGGAAGCTCGAAAAAGCGGTCATACAGTCTCAGGTCGCGAGACATATTCGCCAAGGTACGCAGCCGGGATAACTCGAATCATGAAAATCACAGAAGGGCTCACCTTTTCAACGAGATGTGCACCGCGGCCCAGAAATCGTCACCCATCGAAGACGATTGCCACGTAGTGGAACCCGTGTATACAGGACCTCGATAGACATGCCTATCAGAAATAATCTGGAAGCAGCATGAGCATAGTAACTAGCCACCGTACACGGTTTGACGCACCTTTAAGAGTCTCGTTGGCCTCACATCCTGCGGACACGTCCTCCGTCGCCCTCATCCGAGTCCTCCATCAGCAAAAGTGCATCCGGCTGGACGGCTCCTTGGCAGCTCCCGAGCTTCCTGAGGCTTCCTGATACGCGTGACAGGAGCTCTCAGAACCCTCAGACCCTCAGACTGCTAGCAGTCTGACGGCCTGAGGTCCTGAAATTGCCTTTCCAGGTACTCAGGGTCGTCCAGGAGCCGCCCAGGAAGAGGTACTTTTGCTGATGTCCTCCCGTCGCGAGCAGCAGCTGTGAAGAGCGTTGGCAGGGGTTTGATCACGCCGGGCTAGGGGCTTACAAGTGACAAGCAAGCAGTGCGATCACGGGGGTAGAAGACAGCTCGAGGCATGCAAGGAGAGAGACGGAGAGACTCGAGAGACTCAGACAGAGATTGCTGTGCTGCGGAAGTATGGCGCCAAACGTATGCCTCTTCCATCCGAGTCGGCCACAATACGTTTTCCACCCGGTCTCTCGTACGCCCATATTTCGCTTGAAAGCATACCATTTGGCGCTGCCTCCCGCTGCTTTATTTCTATCTCTCCGTTCGGTGAAATTCAGGTGTTATATCCAGCGTCACGCTGAGTCGCATCATCCTCAGGCCCGGGAGCTGCAACGGGCCCGTATCTCGGTCCTCCGACCACGACGCACATGCACACTTACGTGTTTCTACTAAGGCGAGTGCTGCGTTTGTCGAGCGTAGTTGATTTTGACAGCGTGCACAGACTTTGCGCGGTCCTGCGTTGCTACCCCGGTAGCCCTGCAACGTTCTCAACATCACATTCGGAATCGTCGCGTCAATTTTTTTCATTCGTATCTATGAACGGCGAAGTGTATACAGACATCCAAGCTGCAGACTCCGAATATCCTTCCTTCAAAACTCGATAGTCGCCTGGTGTGTCATGATCCATCACCTGTCCTGTGGACCGGTGGCTGCGGGGATGAGAAATCTGTAAGTGCCGTTTTCAATGATTAGCATGGAAGGACACCACTCACACATCGGACCAGCGCTGCTGGACGGTTGAGCCGCAACTAACATCGTCCCCGTTAGCGATTATCCCTGCAAGTTTGAGCCCAAAGGCGAAGTCAGACTCACTTTTGCCGCCGCTTAGGGGCTCGGTCCGAACTCAGGTTTCGGTGAGAGTCTCACGATGGCACGCCTCACCAGAGTTTTTATCTCCCTCGTCAACATAATTTTGAGCCTCTCTTCCACGGCTGGGGGCAGCGGCGGGACGAAGCATGGCGAACTTGGGTGGGGGCTTATTCCTATTTCGCCCTCGGTGGGGAAGAGGTTCAAAGCGTTTGACTTGATGTCATACGCCGCCTTTGTGGCCTTGTAGCACAGCACGCACGTGGGGCAGCTCGTACCCGTGCAGGCGACTAGGGAAGGGAACGTCCACCGCCGGTGGTCCTTCAACTCGTTCTCCGGCACCGTGACAGCGAGATGGTTGTTGATGAGCTCGATGAGATGCGTCATTTCCGGGTGTACAGACGCTTTGGCGATGTAGCGCGCCCATTTCGTACGGACAATGTCGACCTCGGTGCTGATGATCCTTTTCAGAACATCGGTCGAAGTGCGAGCGTCGTGGAGGGGGCTGTAAACAAGGTTAAAGAGCCATTCCTCGAGCCCTTTGGGGTCGGGCATACTAGTGCTCTCGAATGAACACTGGCTACTCGGAGGGGGGTTTTCCAGGCGCCTGATGGTCAGATCGTGCAACCACGCGAGGGTGGAAGACTCGGGCTTCTGGGAGGCTGTAAACACCGTGATCGGCAAGACGATCGCCTGCACGACGTGGTCTACAAATCTGAGGAGATCAGTGGCCGAGGGGGGCTCTAGTAAGCATTTGCGCACGCAAACGAGCTGATTAGATTTGTACATGTCATTTGATGTCCAACGAAGGGACATACCGGGGTATCCTCGGACATGCGCATAAACTCTAGAGTTCCCATCCCTTCGGTTCATGCGTTGTTTGGCCCACACCCAGAACTTCCCCACCGCATCGGCATCGTTGTTGTTATCGATATCGCGAGCCATGTCCGAGTCAGGAGCGTCCTGTATCACTCCCAGGACGTACGTCAGCCCGTCGCGCCACTTTTCAGCGTCGCCCCGAGAGCACTTCGTCTCCAGGTACACCAAATCCTCTTCGTCGGAGTCCGGGTTTTCTTGACCTTTCCGGACCTCCATGAACCGCTCATCCACGCCAGAGTCTAGATCCTTTTGGAACCTGTTGCGTAGTTCGCTGTATTCGCGAGCGTGTGGACTGAGAGAGTGGCGGAGGACGGAGGTGATCAGCTCGCGTTGAGCTGTACGAGTAACATTGAGCGAATCTGGGCCCTCATTTGCACGAGCAAATCTTCGAAGAAGAGTGATCATTGTTTCGACGTAGTTTAGGAAGGCCGGGTCGTCGGAGGCGACGAGGAGAGTGGGGGCGGGTCCGTTCACGTCGAGACACACTGCGTCCCGGGAGACACCCTTGGTATGGATCCCGAGGATACGGACGACGGCGTCCTTCAGGGTGTCACGGATTTGGGGGAACCGCTCCCCTTGCGTATAGTTGGCCACCTCGGTGCTCTCGAATAGCACGAAGAGCAGCTCCGCGACACTGGGTGTGAAGTTGGGTTGCTGAATGGTGTCGGCCATGATGCGGTAAAGGGTCTGTCATATACCGATGGATAAGCCGCGTGCATCAGAAAGAAAGGTTGCTCACTTCGAGGAGAATACGTGCTTTGAGTAATGAGACGACTGGATGGCCCCTGTATCTTGTCCGGGATGGTTTAGATGGAGCGACACGGGCTGTCCCGTCTAAACCAGCCTATTGCCACCCTAATCCAACCTAATCCACCATGGAAAGGCGGTCGGACCTTCCTAATACGAGAGATGTTCAGGTGTGGTGAGACGGGGTGAGATTTAGGATGGATCGCACAATCTACGCGTGCCTAATCCAAGCGGGACAAGGCGGAGGGAGCGCATCTAATCCGAAGTTGGGGTAAGCACGTGATGGCCGCGGTAGGTTCACACGGGACGTACCCCTGCAAATGAATAACACGGCGGGGATTCCAAGTTTTTCTCCGGGAGAAAATCGGATCAAAAGGGATTAGCCGTGTTTGCCTTTTCTTTCGACTTTTTGGGCAGATTTTCATCGGGAGAATAGTCGATATTTTCAGGTGGTTTTCTTCCTATAAATTGTCGAAAGAACATGTATACTTTTACGCGAGAGAAAAGTTCTGAAATAGGAAGAAAATTCCGCGTGTTCCGACTCTTTTGTACGAGAGAAAACCACTTCAGGTAAAAGATAAAATTTTCTACGACTTCTCTGTGGCAGTACATCGCACTGAGGATTAAACTTTTCTACGGATAAACAGATCTAGATTACGCTCAAGGTTCCTACTCCTGCCTACATCTCGTCTGCCCTCTCATAATCAATCCTGAGGGTTGAGCAAGTAGGCCACTAGAGCGCGAAATGGAATCTCCCCACGCTGTGCCGCAGCCTCGAGGAAGATGCGGCGCATGGACATCTCAAACCTATCAGCCAACGCTTGATCCCGAAAGGTCAAGCATAGGCCAACTGACAGGCCCTCATTGTAGCCTACGAAAGCACTCGGCTAGATGTAAAGGAATCAATGTGATGTGTGTGGCATAATGTAGCAGAGGACTCACATCAGGAAAGTGTGATATCTCCCTCTGGAGACCGATCTCCGATGACTCCAGAGACGAGCCGGGAGAGGCTGTGACCTCCTCCCAATCAAGTAAGGAGCCTTGATCTCCATCACGAGAGTCCGTCTCGCCTAGGTCTCGGAAGGAGAATGTGTCTCCTCAGGGAGCCAGAAGGAGACACGCTCCCCCTTCCTCTCATAATACCTTGCGAGAGAGCCCTTCTCATGGCCACTACACCTACATTCCGACAGGCCGCCTGGTATCATAATATCACCAACTATCCACCCTTGGCAATGTTCGTGACGCCGCCCGTTTGAAGCCGTTGCGAGGTAACGCGGCCAAGTGTTGAACGTTGAGTCGAAAGCGCATCGATGGCACACATTGACAGGACTTCTATGGGCCGTCGCGCCGCACTCCCCGACGAAGTGAATGTCATCATCGCGGACCATGCGCTGCTGAAGATCCCAAACCCGGAATTTCGATGCCATCTCTTCGGGGCTGGTGGCGGGCGCCGACACCCGTTCGACATCACGAGATGAGGGGGAGTGGACTGACTCTCCACTTCTTCTGAGAACAGGGCCGCGTTAAACTTCAGAGCGAGCAGAATGCACGCAAGACTGAGTGCACACGTGTACGCGCGATTGCGCGCTGGTAAGTATTGTCCGTCAACCCTTGAGCTGATCTTCTGCTCATGGGCCGCAGCGACCTGTGCCTTGCACGGACTCGGTAGGAGAATGGCCTCTCCTCAAGGAGATGCGTCCTGCTAATGGGAGATCACGGAGACGGCTAGATCAATATGCTGATCTCCAAGGAGAATCTCATCCGGCTCCTTCCGTGGCCGTAAAGAGCGCCAGGAGCTCAGCACGTTTCCTGATGCACTCCGGAAACTCGGGCCAAGATATGATCCTGGAGGTCAATGGCGATCATGTCGGGTTGAGCACAGCCAGCGTCATGCTGGTTAGCATTGCAGACAACGAGGAAGACTGAAACAAAGGAAAGGTCAGGGGCAAAATGGCATAAGAGCATGCTAAGACGCACAGTTGAAGGTTGGGGCAGTTCCCTTCCAGACGTAGATGATTGTATTCACCGTCATGAAGCACGAATCCCCCAGCTCAGGCTGGCCCCAGGCAATAACACGGGTTACGTCAAAGCGACCTCTGAAAGGGAGGCCGCGGTTAGCACCAAGTTCCGAGCTTCGATGACACGGCCCACGTACATAATCCTTCCCGACGCATGGACGGAGCAACTTGGGGTGCGAGCTGGATGGGACATCGGTCAACCAGTGGCGAGTGAAAAGGGATATATCTTGAGTGAGCGAGGAGACTACGTACGGGACTTATATTAGATACAGAGATGACAAAAACACCTTTATCCTGGTGCAACAACCTGGGGGTTTGTTTGTCTCATGAAGTGCCTAGTTGAATGAGAGTCTTGCAGGACCAAACACTGAGGGGAGACATGCGCGGTAAGACGGAAGCTGTTGCAGTACGGGGGTTCGTGAGGGAGTAGTAAAAAGACTAGTGGGCAGCCGTCGACGAGTGGAGGGTGGAGGAGAGCAGAGCAGAGCACTTTCGAGCGGGAAGATGCGGAGTGCTCGGGGACGGGCCAAAGGGTGTCGACGTTGGGTTGGGCAGGCGCCCGCTGCTTTGCTTCACTCCACCTTGACCCCACCCACTCACACTCCGCCAACACCAGGACAGTGCTGTGCTCAGCGTACCATTGCAGTGACGGTCCGGCTCGATCAACTCACCTTTCTTAAGGCGTCGGCGGGTGAGACTCGAGCAGCATCTGCAGTCACACACATCCCGCACTGGCTCCCCCTTGTTGTCCTCGGCGCACCTCTGCCGTGACGGTCTGACTCGATCGACTCACCTCTTCTTGAGGCGTAGGCGGGTGAGACTCGAGTGGAGGCTGCGGGGACGACAAGGCTACAGAATTCTTTTTGACTCGGGAACATTGGAGAAACCGCTCAGAAGGTGCGTTCCTTTTGCTGTGCCTCTGTCTTCTGCTACACGACTGACCCCATTGTTTTGCTCAGAACCCCCTTCTCTCATGCCGACACAGATAGTTCATGCTGGCACGAACAGCTCGGCATGCCTCAACAGGGTTCGACACCCTGGCTGAAACATGGCAGCCCGCGGCGGCGGGAGCATCCCAGCTTGACCTGGCCCCGGCCCTAGTCTTGCATCGCCGCGGGGCGAGGATGTTGCTGACCCCCGTCGGCTGCTTTCTATCTGCCGCTGCTCGTTCTTCCATCTCGCTTCAGTCCCTGTCTTCGGCCCCCTCCAGCTCTCTTTGATACCGGTCACCCTCCAGCCCGCTCGCTCCCGGTGCTCCGCTCCCTGCAGACTGTTCTGGACTGCGACCACATGTAGCGCATGCTCAAGTGATGCACAATCCTTCGCCATCCCCACTCGGCTTCACTCCTCGCTGCTACTCTCTGTCCGCATCAGCGCTGCAGTGCAGCACCCTCACGTCTACATTTATAGCCGACGTGGAAGTGGTCGTCACCCCCATGCTTCCACTATCGGGCCCTGTTATGTGCGCCTTCGCAACCATGGCCACATTAATGAAGATCCCAGGTGTGTGGCCTACTTCTCCCATGTCCCCCAATCCCCCCAGTTTTGATAGCGCCATTGCGACTGCTTGTGCGCCTCTCTGCGCCGCACATCGCTCTGCTCTTATTTCCTTCTCCATGCTCTCATTTTGTTCTCTTACCTTCTCTACCCTTCCCTCCCCCATGCTTGCCTCGTCTCTGGCTCTCCTTCGTTCCTGCCATGCCTATGTCCAATTACTGTACCCTTCCCATCGCTTCCAGTATTTTTTCATTGGACTCAACCTCTGCGGCTGGCTGATGCCTTGGGATGGTGTGCAACTTTATGCTACTGTGAGTACTATCATCTGTGCCTTCCCATCGTTGAACACTGTACTACGTAGAAAGTTGTATTGTATATTGTCCATGACCGCAGTCACGGCGTGTTGAAGACCCCTGGTCCGGGGTTCATCTATGTTTGACCACGTCCAGTGGCAGACCCAGCCACAGGTAGATGCCCCCCTTCAGTGTCGCGTATGGGAGGACTCAGGATCAGTACGCGACGTGGTCGAATGTAGGCGAACTCCAACCAGGCACCTCTGACATTCAGTAAATGTTTTTGTCTGTAGAAAAGTTTAATCCTCAGTTACTGCCACGGAGAAGTTGTAGAACATTTTATCTTTTACCGGAAGTGGTTTTCTCTGGTACAAAAAAGCCGGAACACACGGAATTTTCTTCCTATTTTAGAACTTTTCTCCCGCGCAAAAGTATACATCTTCTTTCGAAAATTTCTAAGAAGAAAATCACCTGAAAATATCGACTATTCTCCCGATGAAAATCTGCCCAAAAAGTCGAAAGAAAAGGCAAACACGGCTAATCCCTTTTGATCTGATTTTCTCCCGGAGAAAAACTTGGAATCCCCGCCGTGTAAGTTTACCATGTCCTCCACATCTAAACCAGCCCAGTCCAACCCATCTCACACCATCTCTCCCTGTCTCCAGCTCTGGGCAACACTTAAACTCTTGTATATATTCAACTCCTCTGTAGATATGGCTCGCAATCCGAACCTGAAACATCCACTATGGCAAAAACTTCGCGCTCATCGCTCGCTTGTACCTCCAGACTCGTGGTGTTTGGCCGTACCGCCGTCGCTCCTCCCCAACCTCGCGATCTTACAAAGAGGCGTGCTTCGACAGCGCGCGAACCTCTTGCTCCAGCAGAGTTCTTCGTCTGCTCACTTTTCACGGAACAACCGGCTGATGTTCAGCTCAGTGGCGTGCAGGTGAAGCCGGAGGTGGAGGTCGTATTGAAGGTATACGTGGACGTGACCTTGGTACGTTTGTGCTTTCTATCGTGTTGGCTCTCGTCCTCATGATTGGTGCATTTCCCAGGGCACTTATGAAGGCATCTTCGCCGATCTGTCTACCTTCACGCTGGTTGTGCGTGTGGAATCCGCTCTTCCCACCGGTGGCATCCATACGGCCAGGATAGACACTTGGTCAGGCTTCAATGAGGATGCCTTAGATGCACCGCTGTGGGTGTTTCATGGTTCGTATGGCCTCTTCATCGAGACCCACCGACCTCTTCCTTGTCTAATGCTAGTGTATTTGCTCTCAAGGGTTCCAAACACGTCCAATGCCATTGTTCGGAATGCAAGGGAGAGCTTGTTCCCCGGGCAACGTGAGAAAGCCATTCGGCGAGAACCCTTCGTGCACGGAGTGTCCTTCACAAGCCTCACCTTTGGGATTCACCGTCATCTCAGCCTCGCACCTCGCCCTCGGCAGGACTCGGACCCACAGCGCACGGAGTCCTCGGCGAACCTATGGATACCCTTGAGGATGGGAGTATGGTTGACTTGGTGAGTGGCATATCTCAAGAACCCACGCGCAGCTGTTCTAGTGGAAATCTTCATGCTGATGCTGGTATATTCAGGAAATAAGTGCAGTTGCATCTACACCGGAACAGCATGGCGCTATGGTGTTTGATCTGTCCACAGGGTGTTCGGTCACAGTCGGAGCCCAGGCTACCTTTGTCACAGGCATCGCACCCTCTATGAGTCTTGACGGGCTTCCTCCCATCCTATCTGTTGCAACAGCCCCCCAGATTCTCCTCGAGAACCCATTGGTATGGTCTACCACTCCCTGTTCCGTGTATGACAACACCGCCACTCGGCTGCATTGCGGCACTGGCCCCAGCAGTGTACCCTTCCCGTCGGCGTTATCCGGCTTCCCTCCCCCCTTCAACGACTTGACCACGGCATCATCTTCGTCTCGTCAGATCCCCTTTGCCCTTATAGATGGCGTCGAAGGGGCGACTACGGTGTCTGTATCTGTCAATAACGCACCAGCTGTCTCACTTCCTGGTCCTCCGCCCAACCTTATTCCCAGAGACTCAAATGAACCGGCCGTGATGGAGATCAACGAGCCATTTGAGCCGATTTGTGACGACGACTGGGAGGAGGCTGAGTCCGATAGCGAACCCAAAGCCGTGCCAGCAACAGATGAGTCCGTTGCCCTGCCGAGTAGTCCTTCCTATCACGCAGATGATCCACCTGTACCCCTTGGTGTTAATGCACCACCATGTCCAGATTCTATCCCGACAGACCCAGATCATATCGAGTCGGAGCCGGTTGACCCGTACCAGTCGACTCGCCCAGCTCGATCCACCTTCTTGTTAACGTCGTGCGGCTGGCATCCTGCTGTTCTGCTTTCGATGCTTCTCTGTACATGGTTGCACCTGTCTGGCCATCTCCCCTTCCGATTTTGCGATGTCATCCTCGCCGTCATTGGGCACATTTTCCGCGAGCTCAGACATGGCTCCCTCATTCCATCCCTCCGGTCAACACTCGCTGGGTCGATGTTTGCGCTGCAGCTCAACCCTCAGTTTCAGATTTTTCCTACCTGCCCAAGCTGCCTGAAATCTCATCCCGAGAGCGTATACCACAACCCCAAAAGCAAGTGTTTCTTATGCAGCACCTCACTGTTCACGCTCAAGGGCAACCCCCTCCTCCGCTTTCCGTACAAGAGTCTCACAGAACAACTGACTGCGATCCTGGCCATGCCGGGGATGGAGGATGCCATGCAGGCTTGGCGGAAACGTCAGCGGGTCTTGGGGCGACTTGTTGACATCTTCGACGGACTTATCTGCCATACGCTTCGCGGTCCGGATGGGCAGCCTTTTTTCCGGTATGATCTCCCAGAAGATCCGGATGATGAGTTGCGTATCGGAGTCGTTCTCGGACTGGATTGGTGAGTGTTCGCGCACAGCGAGCAGTATGAATGCAAGTCTGATCAAAACACCCAGGTTTTTATACATTCGGAGTCTTATCTCGCAATCATACACCTCGTGTCCGATGTCGTTCTCGATCATCAACCTCGAGCCACATCTCTGGTAAGTAATCGTGATCTATGCGTTGGATGCTATCCGTCACTTTCACTTACTTCTGTGTTGGCATTGCAATAGGTTTCGAGCTGCAATGCTACTTCTCTCAGTGATTATCCCTGGCCCGAAAGAGAGCGATCCTGATCAGACACAGTATTTTATGATTGTTGTCGTCAATGAGCTTGGTTGCCTCTGGTGGGTCGGAGCCTTGATTCCTACTCCCAGCCGGCCTGGTGGTCGTTGTGTCTGAGTCATACTCGCAGGTGTGTTCTGTGACAAGCTGGCTGCGCACAAGGTGGGCGGGTTTAGTTACCACAACCACCGCTTTTTTTGCACACTCGACTGGATCCCCCAATCTCTCAAGGCAACTATTGCGGCTTTCACTCACAACGGTAAGCTGTCATAGCCAAGGTTCTCGGCGAATCAGGATCATTGATGATCAATCATAGCATTCCGTTCACGCACCGACTCTCAGCACCGAGAGTATATGAAGTTATACTGCGCATGTCGGACGAAGTCCGATCGGGACAGCTTTGCGAAGAAGTATGCTACAAGATGGTCAGAGCTTGCATGCCTCCCATATTTCGACATGTGCCGAATGATTGTGGTGGATCCCATGCACAACCTTTTCTTTGGTGCATTCTTGTAGTACCTGTGACTGCGAAATGACAATCTGAAATCATGTCCATCATGTCAAGGCATCGTGAAGACCCATTTTTATCATATTTGGGTGCAGCTGAAGGTTTTGCGTAAGAACCACGAGCTGTGCGAGCTTCACAAGATCTTGAAGGATGTAAGTCTTTGTCGTTCTGTATGTTAAGCCTCGTTCTGACTGTGCCATATTGTATATTAGCTTTCCTTGCCCGCTAAGCTTGGCCGTCTGCTGCGACTGATTGGCGAACCTGCAGGTGGCTCCTTGACCGCAGATCAGTGGCTGATTCTCGCTGTGATTGTAGGACCCATGATTGTAAGTTTGGTTGCCAATGAATGCAGCGAGCATTGATCAATTGACAATATATTGCCGCAGCTTCCTCAGCTTTGGCAGGATTGCCCTCTGGACCCTGACGGTGTGTGGCTTCGTGAGTGATGCCAACAGATCGATTGAATCCTCCTCCAATGGAAGGAAGCCAGGAAAAAGGCACAGGCAAACACTCAGCATAATGTCGTCGCCAATGCTACCGCTGCCACAGATGTCCCCACGCCGGGTTCCCAAACTCGACGTAAGAAGAAGTCACATGCTAAGAAGGCCTCAAGTGAAGCGGTATGCCCGAGTCCCTTACTTACTCGCACTGCCAGTGAACCGTTCTGATACAAAGTTCTGTGTAGGCATCTGTTCGCCGTTCGACGCGAGAAAGCCGACCTACCGAGAAGCGACAGGTAAGGGCTATATCTACCTTGCAGCATTCACACCGGCGTTGGCACTTATACAACGTATTCAATCAGGCAATGGTCCTCAAGTCTGATGACGAGGGTGCCAGGGAAATATCCTCAAGATGAGGCTTACCTTTCGGAGAATGACAACGATGGGAACTCGACGACGTCCACCAACGGGTTACACCCTCGTGATCTTGATAACTTCCTGAAGCTATGCTCTGCATTGACACAGTTTCTATCGGACGAGCTTACCACCAAGGACGTCGAGGAAGCCGACAAGTTGCTAAGAGAATACTGCATTGAGCTTTTAGAAGTATGCATGCTACATTTCTTCTGTGGCATTTACTCCAGTGGCTAGCATTCTAACCAGCAGTCGTAGATCTATGGCCCTGGTGTCATACGACCCAATCATCACTATGCTACTCACACCGGAGACTTCGTACTCAATTATGGACCACTTCACGAGTTTTGGACGTTCATCTTTGAACGTCTCAACAAAATTCTCAAGAGCTACAAGACGTCCAACCATGATGGCGGTCAGATTGAATGCACCTTCTTTCGAGAGTTCCATCGGACCGCCGAGCTCTATCGCGTGGTACATTGCTATTGCCCGGCGGCCCGTTTGTGCACCGCCTCTGATGCGAATGTTCATTTTCCAACAGCTCAAACAAGGGTTACGTGAGCCCCCAACCGCAAGTGTCTATTTCACCTGCCGTGCAATGTTTAAGGCTACCGCGGACAACAGGGGGACCCTGCAACAGCTTGTGCAAGAGCTTGAGGATGTTCATGCAGATGGTAAGCCTGAGCTCGGTGTGTTTTCAATATTTTCATAGTGTGCTAATTTTGCCTGGGGTGTAACAGCGAGTGTCTCATTTCAGTTGAGTGCACGAGCACTCCAGAAGGACCTAACCCCCAAAGTCTACTGGGGGTTTGTCCGGTATCTCACAAGCCACAATCCCATGAACCTTTACCACACTATCATCAGCACTCCGCTCCACTCCAGCAGCATCTTTATCTCGCAGTCTGCATTACACTTCGACCACGTTATCCTTTGCGGCCATCGCCATTACGCTGCACGACTCTCTGGCACTGTGCGCGACTCTCTCGTCCTGGTGTGCACGGCTGGTACGGGCCTCACATGGGTCGGAGAGGTGCAAGACATTATAGCCTACGAGGCTCCGCAGATTCCTCGTCGCATCTTTGCATATGTCCGATGGTTCCGACCAATACGGCAGCTCGCCTTGTCGTGCACACCATGGGCATGGTTGTATGTTTGTTTGCCTTCCAAATAGAGTCACAAACATGTAACTTATGTTTATCATAGTGAACAGCACGGGCTTTGACTTTGGGATTGTTCTAGTTACTTGCAGTCCACAGAGCCTGGTCCGGAGAGCGCGATCATTCCCCTCGACGATATCATTGCACCAGTTGTCCGGCATGCCGCTGTTATTGAAGGGCAGTCATGTTGGATTACACTTCCCCTTCGCACACGGTTATGGGTGCGTATTAATACATGATGTTATTGTACTGTAGGCCGCTGAGAAATGAAACCAACAGGCATTCATATGTTGTAGTTCGTAATGATGCCATATTATGTTACTCCCTAAGCTTCGCACCGACAAGCTCCTTTGGTAAGACTGCATCCCAAATAGTAACGTGACTAGGGCAAGGCGTCTGCACGCCCTTGGCAGCATCTGGTGACAGGTGAGTGGACACCCACTCCTTGCTCACGCAGTTACGGTGGATGACACCCCCCACAACAGCCTTAGTATGCATCCGGTTGTCACTACTCCCAATGAACCGCTTGTGCTGACCGCCCGCCCTGAGCTTTCGCAGCTCAATGTTAGCTGATACGATGCGTAAGAATTCAATGTGCTGCTTGTCGGTGAAGTCCTTCCCGTCATCCTGTGGATTAGCGACAGGTGATACCCCATCCACATTCTTGCCCTTCGGGAGGGCAGCACAGATCGTCCGCAAAGACGCATACAAATCCTGCAACTGTTCAGCCTCAGTGAGTGTTTTGTCGGGATCTCTCACTAAAGCTGAGCGTACCTTCTGCGAGTGCCATTCAACTGGCCGGATCTCAAGGCTCCCAGTCACGTCAGAATGTTTAGAGCTCACCCAATCTGTATCTATGAGGCTATCAAGCCCTACAGACTGAGCGTGTCCGACAACCTTTCACAAGACAATAGAAGTCTTGCGAAGCTCATATCA
>JABWUW010000018.1:158055-249334 GCA_019426095.1 Ganoderma lucidum
ATGCCTTCTGTAGGGTGCAATGGCTAGTAAGTAGGACAGTTTTTATAACAAGTCGAGTTTGAGTACTTACTGCCCATCTACGATTCCACTGTCGTGCAATCTGCTGCTGCCGTTCCAAGATGTGCACGCCCGGCAGCATTCAGCCGAAAACCCCGTGCGCGTTTGAGGCTGCGAAGGTATTCTTGTGCTGCGGCCTTAAGGACACTCCGGGTGTGTTTTGCAGGGTTGAGCACTGCGCAAATGATAGTCTGTGAGTGATTCTCTAAGCATTTGTGCAAAATTATGTTGTTACTTACTGTGCTGCTTTGTGGTCATCATCATATTGACCACGGCTTTGATATACTGGTTGTTGTATGCTGATGTCACCTTCTCATCCCACCGGGGATTGAACAGGATACCCATGTTGTCTGGGCCAGTGCGCTCAGGAGTCCCGGCTGGAAGGGGCTCCGGAAGGTCGTAGTATGGTGGTTCGTCCGGGTCGTCGGTGAGCCGGACCTTCTCAAAGCAGCCGATGAGATCAGTGCACGTCTTATACACCTCGTTCTATTAGCCACAATACCTAGTCAGGAGCAGTGTCAGTGTGGCAGATGCATCCGCAAGGTTACCCCAACCTTTACAGATGCATCCGTTAGATACAGATGCATCCGCGGTCTAGCCTGCCTAATTTATTAACATCGGAATAATGGAATGCCCATATTTAGTGAACTTTCCTCCACGGTCCATCGTGTTGAGGCACACGAACCGGCTCGAAAACTCACGAGGCTCGGACCGATAGCCCGGCGGCGAAGGCTGGCTGTGGTACAGTTGATGTCTACTCACTCATAGGCCCGGGTACGTAGCAAAATCAGGAATTGAACATATAACAGGACTCTGGGTAGCGGAAAAGAACTTGAAGAGGTAACAAGATGAGCGACAGCATGTGAGAGTCGCCATGCAGAGCCTTAAAGATGTGTCCGATGCCCAAGATCTAGCCCTCGAGGAGGAAGGAGAACTGGCGTGTGAGGATTAACTGAAGCTGAAGCCCAGCAAGGTGCCACAGCCCGTGAGCGAAAGTCTCGAAAGACAGCCATATACGTCTCTGGTGTGCAGGAGTTGCATCTGCCTTTTGTGAAGTTTGTCGTTACACCCGGACCGCGAACCGCTCAGCCAATGGGACAGTGCATTCCCGTCCGAATTTAGTAATACAAGTGCCCGCCAGCTTTTGGGATCATTCTCGGCACCACGTTCTCATTCCTCTCTCCCACCACTATTCCGAACCGCCGACTGGGTATAAACCCTTTCGTGAATCCGAAGGGCCACCGCAATGCTGATCCGCGAGCAGCCGCTCCGTGCGATCACATAGCAGCATCTCCGAACACCCTCGACTGTTTCCTGTCTCCGTCCTTTTAAGCTCTCCTGTCTCGTCTCTTGTTCTAGCTTGCTCCCTCACTTTTGACCACCTCCCTCTGTCTGGCTCATTCGGAACATGAAGAACGGCAGGTTCAAGGCACGCATGGCAGCACCTTGGCTCTTGTTCTAGGGCGACGTGGCTGTGGGATAGGCTGTGAGAGGGACCAAGGACCCATGGATGAGTGAGACGATAAAGACAAAGTAGAAAATGTAGGTCAGATAAACGTAAGCACTCATTTTTTCTCGACCTCTCTTGCGTCCCTCCTACAACAGAGCTCAGTGACCCATCCCATCGCAGGGTGCGATAGCCATCAGACCACCAGTCGGGCTTACTGGACAACATGAGCAACCTGCAGTTCAACTTACAGGCTGCAGCCGAGTTCATGCCAATCGCTACCTGCCATGGAGACCGTGTACTGTACAACGGTAACCCAGATGTGCGAACAGTAGTCCTGGGTGGGCTGGAACTTTGTTGGGTGGAGGTATGCTTTCCATTCTGAACATCTCTTGCTTCACTCCACCTTTTGCGCCCCATCTTTTCTCGCAAGCCTTATAACACTGAAAACCTCCGTCTTGAATGAATTGATTTGGTTTGGTACTTTTGTAGCATGTACCTACTTAAGTATAGGGAGATGCCATACACACTCTCAAATAGATCGTTTTCATCTGTAAACCAACCCTGTGGCAGCGATTCTCCGGCTATGCTCAGTTTGTCTCCCACACCCGAGGCTAGTGCACCGCACACCCGTCCAGGTCAAATCCCTCCTAGTGCTTTCTCAATCACAATCCCTGGTGTCACGCTCCCGATGCCTCTCGAATCCTCGCTGTGTCAAGGCGCCCAGGCAGCGCCATCACTCACAAGTTCCAACTATGCGCAACCGGCTGGTGGCCTCGAGCTGTCGGTCCAAGCCTCGTGAGTTTTTGAGCCGGTTTGTGTGCTTCAACACGATGGACTGTGGAGGCAAGTTCACCCAATATAGACATTACATTATTCTGATGTTAACAAATTAGGCAGGCTAGACCGCGGATGCATCTGTAAAGGTTGGGGTAACCTTGCGGATGCATCCGCCACACTGACAACCTACTAGTCAGTCCATCTTTGCTGACAACTCATACAATATGGTGCTCACCCTAATTGACGGCTCCAGGTGGACAGAGCCCTGCTTTCCCCTCCGGCCCACTGAAAGCCGGCCTTCTATCTCCTGCATTTTTGCCTCAGCAGCTGCCAATCGAGCGACAACTTCGGCATGGTCGAAGAGCGAGCCTGGATGTGCAGGCTGAGCATTGCCAGTGGCAGGTTGAGCGTTCCCTATGTGTGCAGGTGCGACACCTCCAGTAACGCTACCTGCCGCCGGTCCCTGCAGTGTGATGTTTACTCAGAAACCTGGATTCAATGTGAGCAATGATATCACTGCACTCTTGAGCGGCCATTATGCTGATGTACCATGGTTCACTGGCAATAGCTCACCCTCGGTGAATGCGTAAAGTGCACCCCAATGGTTATTTACCTGGCCAGGAAAAACGCTCGAGTCGCCAAGTGGCCCGACTTGAAGGGTGAGGTTATTCAACTCTTGGACGAGTGATGTCTGACCCTCACCACCAAAAGGTTGGAACAGCGGATCAAAGGGAGGATAACCGCCCCCTCCCCACATCTAAGACGGCGGTGAGCTCATGCTTTCTCCCATTCTAACACGAACAAGCTGATGACCGTGGTTCAGATATGGACTCACCGCATCAGGGGAGGCGGCGCCCAGCATGCTACTGGCATCTTGAAGGGGGTTGATGAAGTTGAAGTCACTATTGAGAGGAAACTGGAATGGCTCGCCATTCCCGCCGACGAAGTTTGCACTTTGAAAGCCTGTAGCGGACATGATGTGACAGTCAAGTTAGAAGTAAGTTCAAGCCCGACGTTCAGCACTGGTGTACCAGCTTATCATTGACATTTACACTGGCCTTTTATACAGTCCCAATGTCCATCCTAATAGATGTTCTCGTACAATGGTTCCTCAACCAAGTTTGTCAGTGGCCTTGTCCTTGAGAAGCAGGGGCTACCATCATTGGTCAGGTCGTTCATTACATGGCAAGTGACCAAAGTGACTTAGTCTAGTTTTAGCTCTTCTATCATTTCCTAGATTATGGTGCATCTATGTCATAGTTGCTGCTGAGCTCGATTGACATCTGTACTGCACAGGTTAACTCAAAAGAGAAACTATGGCTAGGTTAGCGGGCATGTCAGGGCGGGACTAAGGTCCATGTTGTGGGGTAGGCGCGCTCACGGAGGCATAGTACTAGATTAGTCTGTCCCCGAGCATATCAAAATAGGCATTTCATTTCAGTACGATCGTGATCAAACGGAATATTGGGCGCTATAAATGGCAGGCGTTGAGTAGTGTGCGGTCCCCGATGATCCGCGGACCGGCATGTTTCTAATCCAGTGTTGATGAGACGGGATTGGGTGGCACAATCCAATGTCGTCCCACCTTCGGTTTGTTCGCATTGCCGAATGAAATCAACCCTGTATACGGCTGTCAAATCCCCCCCAGCTCAGATACGAACTATGTGATGCCGTCCAGCCTAATCCAAGCCCAGTTTAGACAAGGTGAACGTGCCCTGGATTGGTCCGGATTCTACGGTCTTGCCACATCTAAACAGGCCCGGATTCGAACCCCCACAAACGCAGTGACTGGCATCTGCGTCTAATTGATGGACTCTGTACCACATAAATTGAAATTCAAACACTCTAATGATTTGGTTCTTACAAGCTACTTCTGTCGTCGAGGAGGATCATCACGTTATTGTGTCAAGTCTAGCGGATAGCGACAAGAACGCGGCTCGAAGGGGCACTGCGAACGCGACCCTGATGGTTGTTGTGATTCCTCGTCTCCGAACATGTTCTGAATCAGCGCGCAGTGGTGATCCAGAACGAGAATAAAGCCAGCGGGCCTCCATTTCTATGGGCAATTGTTATCAGTGTTCGTTTCATTAGTAATGATTGAACTGAAACTCGTCTAAGCTATGCGAGATGACGGATTGTTAGACTCTCAAGGCGTTGTTGAGTACTGTAATGTACAGTATTTAAGGATGGAATCTTCGTAGGTTAAAGCTCCACAATGCATTACCATTCCCCATTCCCCTTACAGCAACACAATCAGTTGACGGTGAGTCACTTCTCGGAAATCAGGTTGGTAGAAGATGGCCTAAGACATCACACCAGGTATACAGAAACCCACTAGATCATGGTTGACGGACAAGCACAATTTTCTGACTCGGATGCCAGTGGCATGCCAGCCGAACAGGAAAAGTGGGAAGACCGATGCTCCGAGATAGCCTCCCTTCTTGACGTGCTCAGGTACTTTGTCCCTGCACGTGTTACGAATCCGGGTCCAAATTCCGATTCTTCAGAATTGAACCCCAATTCATCAGCCTTCCCACATATTCTGCGCACACGGACGTCCAAATTCACGCCGGATAAACCCCTTAATCATTTTCTCCAAGGCTTGGCGGACATCTGTGCTCACTCTGATCAATGCGACGTGTTTGCAAATGCAATGAAGGCTTCCATACCACCAACTCTGAAGTCCGGCTCAGGCAGAACTGGCGGCCACTCGGGATCTCGGTCTGCCGTTCGGACTAGCGGTCCAGTGCAGCCCGAGCCTGCCGGTCCAGTGGTCAAATCCGAGGAGAGTAATGGCATCCGTCGGGTGTTTTTCTGTTCCAACAAAGGAATCGAAGTCAAGCCCAAATGACCCCGGATGCGTGCATACATGGATCACTGTTTGACACTGCTCAATACGCTCCACCGCATCTACATCACGGACATCAGGGTAAATACTGATCCCAACTCTGTTTTCCGTGATTTCAAGAATCGGACAAATATCCCCGTGATCGCCGCTTTCGAACGAGAAATTGCGCTTCTCGTCTACACACAATGCTTCAAGAAGGTCAAAGGATGGATCGAAAAGCACCATCGAGCATACTATACGGTTAAACATCTTCACAAGATGTTGCAGCAAAACCAACACCCGCATGCTCCTAGGTCCCCTTCTGAGCCGGGCAGTCGGCGCGGCGAGACAACTGGCACTGAAAGTCCCGCCGATGCATTGCGGCGCATCATCCCTAATTTGGGCCTATTTGTCCGGCTCTGTAATAAAGAGAGCATGGAACACATGGAAAAAGAGATAACCAATCAAGTGAATGCTTTGATCATGGAGCTTACCTCTGACCCAACTCAGAGCACCGGTATCGAGGCCATGATCCCAGCCCGGCCGAAAGAATGGATTGTAGAGCCTGAACACAACCTCCCTTCCGACGACCACCTTTTCCTTATGTATCGAAGTGGCTTGGCAATATCAAAGGTTGTAAGGAATCCTCGCATCAAGGACTGGCTTGAGGAACTGAGTAAGTGACCAAACCATGTCATTCATCACGGCAAAACACTGATGAATCACACTTCCTACTGTGCAGAGGTACTGCTCGGGAACAACTACTACATCGAAGTCGAACAAGTCCTAGAGAAGGCAGCAAAGATGTCACAAGCTGTGGAAAACATTGTTTACTACGCACTGCGACACTCTACTAGCAGCTCCACTCCTGGCATCCCGTGGACCCTCACACTCGACTTCCTTCCACCCATCCAACCGGTGACCATGCCATGCATAACCATGGATGGAGAACGCTTGTTGGAGTTGTACAACAATCACAGTTATCCACTCGAGTACGAAGACAAGATAAAGGTGGAGGAATGGGGGGACGATTTCCACAGCCAAACTGAGGATTATGTGCGCAACTCCATGGTGCATGCCGAAGTGAATCTTGTCGCGAGGCTCATAAATCGGCGTGAGGGCGCCGACGAGATCTATCCTTTCATCGGCTGCTCCAAGCTCTCGTGCTACCCATGCGACATGTATTTCAAGGCAATCCGAGAAGCGGGTCATTACAAATTCCATACTCAAGGGGGACACGAAAAGATTTACGGTAGACAATGGTACCCTGCACCACTGGATTGGGACCCGAAGGCTCCACGGAACTCCGTACCCATCCTAGAACATATGATCAAGGATGTTCTCCACGACATTTGGTGTACTAGATCGACATACACTGCAGGCAGCCTGTCAGACAGCACTGGAGAGAGTGGAGGGGGGTCGGGATCTGAGGAGTAATCGGTGGTGCTTTCGGGAGGGCGCGTCCCCAATGTCTACGTCTTAAACAGAATAGAGAGCAAATGAGACCGGTAGCCGAATGTAAAGGTCCGCCTACAAGTTACAACCACATATCGGGCATTATTGTCAACTAGGTAAGGTATCCAAAGAGTCGGAGCGGGGCTCGGGAGACGTAGTAGCACAATACCAACGCACGATGAAACCATGCCGATGCATGTACAGCAAGTAGACGGTCTGTGACATGCTCTCACATACGATAGATTTGCGAAGACGGAGCAGAGGCCAAGGGCGGTCTTCCGCCAAGTCCGCATCATTCCGTGCCAGATCATTTCTCCGGCCCCACACATACATGGAGTCATTGTCTGTGTCCGCATTTTCGCGGCCGCAATGCTCCAGTAGAGGTATTATCAAATGGCTCACCTCAGGCTGGTGCGCAGACCCTAGACTGATCGTCGTCAGCTGACATTTCATCAGTTTCGGTCAACACATTGGAAGCACTAACATGACCGCAGTCTAGCGACTCTACTACGTCCGACATTCGGTGCCGATCACGGAATACTTCGCACCCAAGGATTAGTACGGAGAGCACGGGTAGTCGTTCGCGCGCTGCACGGCCGCCGTATCCGAGGGCAATAACTCCTCTGAAACATACGCACCGCGGGTCAGCAACGATCCATCGCCACTCCGCCGGCGAACCAAGACTCACTTTTGATGTACCGGTCGAAGTCCCGCACCTTGATCCCTATGCTCTTTAGCCGCTTGCGCTGGAGCTTTGACGTCGCCTGCACCATGTACATGATCGCGAACACGATGATGGGATCAACATCCCCGCGCCGATGAACAAGTTTGGCCGGAGCGACGTGAACATGGAGCCGTCCATGCGGATAGAGAGGCACGAGGATGGGTACGGCTTCCGCTTCTCGTTCAGGTAGAAGACACTGACGCTCGACGACCTCGAATTGGGGCTTCCAGGTCGTGTGGTTTCTGCACGCCGGATCAGTTATTATGTGAGCAGTTGCATGCGAGCAGGCTACGTACCTGCGGCACAGAAGACGAGCTCGAGAGCTTGGCGCTTCCAGTCGTTCGTCCCGAGACCTATCTTCATGAACCCCTTGGTCGGGACAAGGGCCAACTCGACCTGATACAATTTTCAGCGGACACCCCAACAGAAAAATGCCCACCCCCCCCCGCTTACCGGTTTTCCCCCACAGGGACCCTTGAAGGTCGTTGCAGACACGACGGAGGGAAGCTAGATGCGGCTACGGTGGCGCCGCCGCACTACTTCGTTGTCAGCCACCACGCGAATACGACGCGTAGAAACGCACAGAGGACGGTGCCACGCACAATCTATGGCACCGTCCGCCCTCCGGTTTTTCGTCCGGCTCGTCCCGGAACTCGCCTCGGATGGCCTCAATGACCCGCGTTTTCCAGCGCAAGGCACTGGAGCCGCACGCCGGCGACATCTTTGTGCTCCTGCTGTACACCGCGATCCATGCGGCGGACGCAGAGATACCGCTTGGGGCCGGTGGTTCGAACTGCACGTAGACGACGACCCCGGAGGTGGAGCGTGACGTGGCGCACGATCTAGCGCGCGGATTGTTTCTGTGGATCTCGTCTCCGGGGACCGGGGGCTCAGACGGAGGTCTATGGGCCGCAAGGGATTGCGTTGTTGTTCCGGTAGAATTCAGCTCGGCGTTTGGGGGTTTTCCGCTGAGAAACGGCCACATGAGCAGCCGAGCGTGCGTCATTCAAGAAGACCATACCTTGCGGTGGCAAGGATACTACTCCACCATCCGCCGATGCTGGTGCTGGTGGTCTTGCTCGCATATACATGGATCACCGAGGACGGGCCCGGGCCCCGGGGCCGTCAAGGTGTTCATATTGCCAGTGGCCTCCGCTCCTATGGGTAGGGTCAACTCCGAGTCCACGAGCATGGTTGAGACGCGTGGTCTACCAGGCACATCGGACGATAATCTCACGAAATAGTCGTAGTTTGTGTACGAGGATGACGGGACGGCCTCTTGAAGACTGAAGCGGGGGGGGGGGGCCGGGATAGGTCTAGGGCTCCTGGCAGCAAGCGGATCCGTGTTCCGAGTCGCCAAGTCGGCTGCGCACGGGGTGCCTGGAAATAGGACGGCAAATGTGGAAGAAGATGCACGCACTGTGTGTATCAGTGCAAGAGAAGAAGAGAAGTCCAGGCAGGTGTACTTGCGACCGTGACGGAGCAAGGGCGGTGGAGCAGCAATCGTCTTCGTCCCGGGACCGACCAGCGGCCTAGCATGGGGCGCCTAAAGGAATGCAAGGCGGTATAAGTATCACGTGGAGTCACTTTGTGACCATAGCCATGTGACTTATTCTTTTTGGCTCAGCTTTGCTTCCCATCGAGGGCTCAAGTACTACATAACTTCTCACCAATGGCCATCGCATACCCCTCGCATGCAGTGGCAAAGCTACGACACAGTGCCGTTGCGTGGAAGGACGTGCCAGTGACGCGCAGTACGAGCGGTTTGTCCCTCGCGCCGACACGAACGTCCACGGGCCGGCGGGCCTTGGGATTTACTAAATTGAATTGAAACGTGAAGCGAAGCAGGCCTCACTAGTCACTGGAACCCGTACTTATTAAACGGACCGACGACGAGTCACGCACACGTAACGCGATATTAACACGCCGCATACCACGCCTCGCGGTGTTTGCTATTAGCGACATACTCGACCCCCAAGACGTACGCGACAGACCCCGCCCGCCCGCCCCGGCCCCGCACTGCCTCATAAATAGTATATACAAACAACCCACACTCAAACCCAAACCCAACCTCACACTCACAGCCCGACGACAGCGCCCACAGCGACGGCGACGACCGCCGCGCCCATCTTGGCCCTCGCACACGCCGTCGGCGCCGCCGCGTTTTGGCTCTGGCTCTGGCTCTGGCTCTGGCTCTGGCTCTGGCTCTGGCTCGGTTGGCTGCTCTGCTGGCTCGACGCCGGCGCGGTGGCCGTCGCGCCGCCCGAGCCCGAGCCCGAGCCCGCGGCGGAGCCGGAGGTGAGCGTGGCGAGCGGGACTGTGGTGGACGAGGACGAGGACGAGGACGGCGATGATGACGAGGAGAGGGAGGGGGAGGGGACGAGGGACGCGCGGACGGTCGAGGTCAGGGAGTTGGCGGGCGAGGATGAGTGCGTGCGGGGAGAGGACGAAGACGAGGCGTGAGAGGAGGAGGAGGAGGAGGGGGAGGGGGAGGAGGGGGAGGAAGATGTGAGCGATGAGCTGGGAGCGGTCACGGTGGAGGAGCTGGACGCACTGGATGAGAACCCTGGACGGCCCAGAGGAAGGGAGGAGAGGTCACGGTCAGTTCCGCGCGTCATCACCAAGGGAGAGCACATGCGCAGACAGCGGTCGTAGGATCGTGGACGATGCACGAAGGGCCGGCGCGTCCGAGTCGCGGACGGTACGGAACCAACGCGTCCGCCGGGGAGCACGGAGCACGGGAACCAACGGCAACGGCAACAGCAGACAGGACAGCCCGACGAGGGAGCGACGAGGGCCTGGACCTGGAGCGGCGATAGGCACAAAGAACGGACGGACGGGGTTCGCGCAAACCATAACTGCGGGATTCAGATTCAATGATGACAGATGCAGATGGGGCCGCCACGCTGTCGAGGCCAGACAGCCTGAGCGGTATAGGTATAGCCACCGAACAGCCACCGACGGCGAGAAAGACAAACTTAAAGCCGTATGGCAGGCGGGCGCTCCTACCCGGCGCAGTGACACAGCGTACCCGACGCCAGTCCGCTGGGCAGGCACGAGGGCCAAAAGCGAGAAAACAACACGAACACGAATAGAGCCGATGCGGGGAAGGGAAAGAGAGAGAGAGAGAGATAGAGAGAGAGAGAGAGGGGGACGAGACTCACCGGCACATTCGGTCTGGACGAGCGACTCTGCGTTCTGGAGGTCCTGCGCGGTGCAGCTCTGCTGGAGGCAGCTGAGCGCGGCCTGCTGGAGCTTCGAGTTCGTGCAGAGGCACTGCGTGTTCGTCCTGCGCGTGGGTACGACGTCAGCGTTAGCGTTAGCGTCGGTGTTAGTGGGGAGCCGAGTCGCCCGTCGTCGTCGTGCGGAGGAGGGAGAAAGGGCATGAACGCAACGTACAGGTCACAGCTGTTCGCGGTCGCGGCCTGGCCGATGCAGTCGAGCACACACTGCGAGACGTTCTGGGCCTGCACGCCTGCGAAGGCGGCGGCGAGGAAAGCGAGGGTGGGAAAGAGCGAGAACTTCATGTCGGGGGTCTTGACTGTTGGACGGTTGGACGGTTGGACGGGTGGACGGACGGGGACTAGTCGGGATGGTGGAGACCTGGGAACCGAGGAGGGAGACGACAGGCGAGGGATTTATAGAGGCGCGTCGGCCACGCAAGCAGCACGCTAGAGCTCCCCTGGCAGACCAAGCATGTTGCTGTGGCGTGTCCGCCGTCGCAAATGAGCCGACGATCTCGCCGAGGGGGCAGTTTCGCAGGACGGATGGGCGTCTGCGAGCGTCACGCAAGGGAAAGAAGCGAGCTTCAGCCCGCGAACCCGTCGATGGCCGCGCGCGCCGAGGTCCGTGCGTGGGTGGGAGGGACGGAGAGCGTGGGCGGTGTGGAGCCTGCACGGGCAGTGAGTGCAGCCAAGAGAAGGAGAAGGTGCGGAGTGTGGTTGGATTGTGCGGGATGCCGCGATATCGAACTTGATGATGATGATACCTGAGTTGGACTCGATCTCTTCGCGGGATGCATCAGGTTCGGGTGTTGGATAGATGGAGAATCTGTAGGGGATCCAGTCGGAGGATACCAGCGAGCGTAGAACCCGCGTTCATCATCACTCTGTTGGACGGACGGGGATCCGAGAAGCGCGGAAGACGCCGGACGGATGAGATAAGAGGGTGCCTTCCTCAAGCCTTCCTGGAGGCGACGGAGCGGGGTTGCGGAGAAGCGGATGAGCTTTGTTCGACAGCGGTGGGACTAGCATGTGTGCGGCCGACGATGTCGAAACTTGGTACTGCGTTGCTCAGGCTCACCACTTCAAAGATTCTAAAGCAAGGACGCGACGGTCTCTATTTACACTCAAGTTTTCAGAGGGTTAGATGGGATATATTCTGAGGGGATATGAAACTCACCAGGGCGATGTTCCGACTTCGCTGTCGGCTGCTGTGTCAGTGTCAGGTCCCATCCAACCTTGCATTGTAGGGCGCTGACGGCGGAGACATTGTGTCCGATTCAGCTGAACATCTCGACAGCCCCATCATGGAATATGACATGAGGAGGGTGGATGGGATCGACGGCGCTCCCATTCGGCGGTAGAGGTGCCAGTGACAGTGCCAGTGGGTTTGCCCAGCAGCCTAAGTATGGCCAGTGTGCCAAGACGAAGGGCGGTGAAGTCCAAGTTCATCGCGGGAGGAGCACGTTGCGATGGAAGGGAGGAACTCGAGGAACGGCCGAGCTCGAGGTAACATTCATGAGCCACGGCAGGCACTGGTCAAGAGACGAACTCGTTCGCGCGCTGCATTTTCCCAGGTGAGCCAAACAGGGACAAATAATCATATCCTGGGCGCTTATGGCGCTTATTTTCGGACGCATGCGGGCAGTGTGCTGTCTCTGCTGCCACGCCGACTCTTGTTCACGTCGACCGCGCATACTCCAAGTACTCCCATGCTGCTCAGCTTCCTGACCAGTCAGTTCCACATATCGCCTGCCATATGCATATGGTTCATGAAGATTTAGTGAGGCCAAACTGAGCGCCCTTGTCTTTCCTGATCCGACTGCAGCGACTGGTTCGACATTCGCCGAGGCGGGTTGGAGGCTTTGAGACGGGGACAGTAAGTCTTGATATTGTATTCTCTCCCGATTCGCTGACGATCAAGTACAGTAGCGTGCATACCATGAGCGCACTACTTCGCCCCCAGAGCCGCCGTCCTACGAAGTGAAGGGGCCGTCACTGAAGTGATGTCTAAGGATGTGACAATCTTCTCCTCGGTCTCCGACGATATAGCCTCTCGGACTCACATTGGAAACGGTTCAACTCCTAACTTGAACGCGTCTTCTTCTTCGCCAATCATGCGCAGTGAGGAAATAAGGGTCTGACAAGGACGATATGCGCTGTTTCCTGTCCACCAGATAGGTTCGTGGACGCTTTGAATTGTGTATTCCATTGCCTTGCCTTTCGTCCCGCCGTCCCGTCCCCCACGTCTCGAGTGCGCATCTCCATGTGCCATGGTTCGCAAGCGTCTCCTTGAATGCGGTCGCTCCTTACGCCATATCTGAGGCGATGAGAACGTCTTCCGCGTCGTTAACATCCGCCGAGAGAGCTATGGGAAGCGAGGCGACAGCCACTGAACGGGTGGGAGATACGTTGTAGCCATGTCTTGGTCGCCGTCCCCGGTCTCGGATGAAGTACAGTCTGTCGGTCTCACCTTCAATAAGCACGACGCGCTATAGTGAGTCCATTGCCGCTCTCTCCTTTATTCTTCCCTCTGAGGGAAGTCCTTTCGAGATCAGGGGCACGCGTAGGATCGTTGCTTAATGTCCTCTACCACAGCGATTCCTTGACCTGCGGCAAGACAGAGGGACGACTTCGCGTCCTCCCCCAGGTAGACCTTCCGCCCGCCAAGCTGGATGTGAGTTACACGCAATGAATGTGTGCGACAACGTCTGCTCTGCCACGTCACGCAGCCAGACCGCCCACCGCGTTCCCGGTGCCGCGACGGAACCTCCGCGACATTTCAGGCAATGCCCCGGCGGCCATCCAGAGGACGGTCCCGCAGCCTTACCATGGCACACGTCTCGCCAGTCCACCGCATCCTGTTCATTAGGCTTATTGACTTCAGACGACGGGTGGTGTAGACAAGACACGGTTGCGGAGTCCACGGTCGTCCGTGCTGACACGCTCGTAAAGAGGCCGCTGTATCTCGCCAGTACAAAAGCGACGACGCCCTCAGCCCGCACCTTCCGCCCTGCCTGCTCGACCGGTCGTTTCAACAATGCCCGGAGGAGGGATTTCTCGCATCCCCCCCAGCGCGAAGAGCGAAGACGTCCCTGAGCCCGACGGGAGGTTCACCCTCGGCAATTTCTCGATAGACGAGTACAAGCCCATCAAGGTCATCGTCATCGGCGCCGGGTTCAGTGGCATCCTCGCCGGCATCAGGTGCGTCGTCGTCGAACGGCGTGGTGCGGCTACTGATGGGGTGTTCGCGTCCCAGGTTCCCGCAGAAGATCCCGAATGTCGAGCTGACCATCTACGAGAAGAGCGCCGGCGTCGGCGGGACGTGGTATAACAACAGATTCCCGTGAGTTTCGCATATCTGGTGCCACGTCTGCGATGGATCTCTTGACTGGTTTTCAGTGGTCTTACGTGCGATATTCCTGCGCATACTGTACGTGTTCGCTAAATTCCGCATCCACTCACCCTCTGCTAAATCGCATATCATAGTACCAATATTCCTTCGAGGACAAGGTCAGTGCTCTCCCTCCCCCAGCTTAGCCCCCACGTTCAACTCACCCCCCCCGCGCACAGCGCGACTGGTCCGCCCTCTACGCGCCCGGCGACGAGATCCAGGCGCACCTCCAGGACGTCGTCGACAAGTACAAGCTCGCGCCGCACATCAGGCTCTCGCACGAGGTCGTCCGCGCGCAGTACGCCGCGCCCTCCGGCAAGTGGCGCGTCCGCGTCCGCCGCCCCGTCTCTCCCTCTCCTTCTTCCTCTTCCTCCCCCGCCTCCACCACCCCCTCCTCGGACACGGGCAAACTGGAATACGAGGAGATCGAGGACACGGCGGACGTGCTCGTGACGGCGTTCGGGCCGATCTCGCGCTGGCGCATGCCGGACATCGAGGGTATAGAGGAGTTCGGGGGCGAGCTGCACCACACCGCGGGGTACCGGCCCCCGGCGGGGGAGGGCACGACGTGGAAGGACGACCTGGGGCGGTGGAGGGACAAGCGGGTGGGCGTGATCGGCTCGGTGAGTGGGATCCGCTGAGGGTGGGGAGCACGGGCTGACGCGCGAGGGAACGGGAACGTGCTGTGTAGGGCTCGACGGCGATCCAGGTCGTGACGGCGCTCGCGCCGCACGTGCCGAGGCTGGCGAACTACGTGCGCGGGCAGACGTGGCTGTCCCCGCCGTTCGCGATGGGCCTGTTTGCGGAGCTGCTCGGGCGCGAGCGGGGCGCGTCTGAGAACGAGGGTGCGTGTCGTCTACGTGTTTATATTCTGCATATGTTACTGTCACTGTTACTGTATGCGTCGGCGTGCTCATCCGACCCATCCCCCCATCCATAGTTGCGCTGCGCCCGGATGAGCTGGAGCGGTTCAAGGCGGACGCGGAGTTCTTCAGGAGCCTGAGGTGCACGCTCGAGGAGTCGATGAACGTGAGTGTTGTTGTCCCTTCGTCCCTTCGTTCGACGTTCGGCGCTACATACATACATATTCATATTCTGATTATGATCACCTCCGTAGTCGATGCACTCGTACACGCAGCTCGGGAGCGAGATGCAGGCGCAGTTCCAGGAGGCGTTCAGGAAGAACATGGAAGAGAAGCTCGCGGAGCGGCCGGACATCGCTCGAAAGCGTGCGTGACGTTCCGTTCGCTTGACTACGTACCGCAGTGGCTACCGGCAACTAAACGGTGGGGCGTCGAGACAGTCATCCCGGGCTTCCCTGTGTCGTGTCGGCGACTCACGCCCGGGCCTGGATACCTCGAGACCCTGTGCGAGGAACATGTAAGCGGAGCATCTTGCTGTGAGGACGCCCTCTGACCAGCCGTGCTAGGTCGAGTTCATCTCCAGCCCGATCAAGCGCTTCACGAAGACGGGCATCGAGACGGAGGACGGGAAGCACCAAGAGCTCGATCTCGTCTTCTGCGCCACCGGTCAGTGGCATCCCCTCCCGATATACTTGCCCACACGTAACTGAGCTGGGACGTAGGGTACGACGCGTCGTGGCAGCTCCCGTTCGAGATCGTCGGGCGGGACGGCGTGTCGCTGAACGAGAGGTGGAGGCCGCACCCGTCGTCGTACCTCTCGGTGTGCGTGGACGGGTTCCCGAACATGTTCATGTCGCTCGGGCCGAACTCGTTCATCGGCGCGGGGATGCTGATCCCGATCATCGAGTTCGCGGTCGCGTACGCGGTGCAGGCGACGGCGAAGCTCCAGCGCGAGCGGCTCAAGAGCATGGAGGTCAAGGCGCGCGCGGTGCGGGACTTTGACCGGTACATCGACGTGAGTCTGGTTTGATTCGCGGGAGGAGTGGCAGTGGATGGATTTGTTGCTCACTGACGACGTCGTGCTTTGCAGAGCTACTTCCCTCAGGCACGTCGTCGGGCGCATGACGGACTGTCCGTGCAGGGTGCTAACTTTGGGGTGGCTAGTCCGTGTTCAGCGCCAAGTGCCGGTCGTGGTACAAGTTGGGCAAGGAGGAGGGCAGAGTCGTCGGACTATGGCCGGGTCAGTGGTTTCCGATCCCTCCATCGCACGCGACGTAGTGTCGGCTGATATTTCGATGGGGGTTCAGGCTCGAGTCTGCACGCCATGAGAGCGCTCCAATACCCGCGCTGGGAGGATTACGACTACGAAAGCGACGACGCGGACGAGAACTTGATGTATTGGCTTGGAGATGGCCAGACGTGGAACGAGAAGAGCTTGACTGGGGACAGTACGTCGTCCTTTTGAGCTTTCACATGTGAAACGAAAACGAAAGGCCTGACCGAGATTAACATTAACACAGGGGCGTGGTACTTGAGGGAAGATTTCGTCGACCGTCCGCCAGGTGAGCGGTGTGCGCGTCCTCCCGTCTGACCTGCCGATATTGAATGATTTTTTCCTGTAGTCCCTAGAAATTAACCGCACTATAGGCTTGTTGGGTTTGGCGTCTTCGTTTCTCTTGCCGTATAAGTATTGTGCCCATATCCCTGAACACAACAATCCTATCTGCGCGTCCAGGTCCGGGACGTAGATACTACCTCGCAGTGAATACATTTGGCCGGGAGTAGCTATACGGCAAGACTTCTTTGCAATGTTGCTCGAAAAGATCCCGTCAAACTTCGAGGAGGACGTTGAAACAATACCAGGCTCGAGATAACCAACCGACTACGCTTCCCCAAATACCGAAGAGTACGGAGGCGGCAAGGTTGATCCTGTCGATGTACTGTATCGATGAACTGCCAGTGCATCTACTTCCGACTGGGCTGTCCCTCCCGCAACCACTACCCCTCCATCCGTTTCGTGCGGTCGATACTTGAGAGGTTCGACCATACTCTCCGGAAGTAGGGGAGCTCCAGTCGCAGTGGCGTCTGTCGGAACGGAATCGCCCCTCAGTCACTGCAGGAATTCGAAGGTCCAGGTCCCACGGTCGGCCGACTACTTACTGTCCACCTGCGGTCGTCCTTCCTCGCCCGCCCATTGATTGCTCCGCTCCCCGTGATCTGCATCTGACGGCACCCTTCCTCCGTGGTGGGAATGCGAGTTTCGCAATCCAAAGCGATCTGTGCAAGTGCAACAAGGGTGTGAATCCCGGGTTCATCGATTTGGTCCCTGGAGGCCACAGACCTATCAATAAATGTACGCGTGTCGAGGGCAGCGACATTGTCATTGTCGGCGCTCCTCTGCGTCGCTTGATGCACCACCACAGCGCCACTGCGCAGATTGCGACGATGCCGATTCCAACCGCGACCCCAATCCGAGTATGGGTGCTGAAACGAGCCTGACGGGCGACGGGCGGCCTGAGGGGCGGGGTCGGCATCAGTAAAACAGAAACAGGGCCCGCCGTGGTGGTAGCCCCACGCAAAGTGGGATCACTTGACGCGGTGCTAGAAGGTACGACGGACGAGTTGAAGGTCGTCGTCGATCTGTCAGTGGCTGTGGATTCTTTCGTCGTTAGCTGCTGCGATATCTCGGAGGGAGGCGAGGTGTGGGTGAAGGAAGGAGGGTGACTCGGAGCTGAACTAGGTATGTCTGAGGACGGGAGGCCTGGGGTTGAGGGCCTCGACGATGTGCGAAGCGTTGGTGACTGTGTGCTAGATGGCAACTTGGGAGTTGAATTAGTAGTAGCAGTCGAGGCGTTGGACGAAGTGGACGGGCTTGGAATTAAATCTGGGTGAAGCAAACGACAGTGTGTCAGTCCGCGGCGGTTCCTTCCCATTGTAGACATCACTATGCAGAGGGATTCCAAGTTTTCAAGCATAACAACGACAAAAAGCTATCTCAGGCAACGCGTAAGTGAACAATGCGAGAGAAAAAAACAGGCCGTGCATTAGGATAATGAACTCGGCAAGCAGAGATAGATAGAAACACCTTCAACGTAACGTGAAGAATTCAGAAATATAAGAGAAACACTGGAACTCACGTGGGGAACAGGTCTGGGCCATTGTTAACATAGCGTTTTCGAGGTCTAGCTGGGAGCAGCTCCTCGAGATACAGTTGACGGCATCGACCAGGGTACGGTTGCAAACACATGACCATGTGAGAGGCTGCCTACAAGCCGTGCGGCATGGAGGGTAGTCAGCACGCAGTAACAAAGGGGTATTACCATAACGAGACGAGGACCAAACCAATTCGGTCGCATATATGAGGCCCAATGATAAGAAGCAGGAGCAGGAGTCGGTACGCAAGGATGAGGGTTATAAAGAACGTACACTGGACAATTGTCCGCTGTGGCAGCCTGGATCATACAGTCGAACGCGCACGGGCTGATGGCCTCGGCCTGCACGCCGACGGCTGTGGCTTGGGAGATACCTAGGGCAACGATGAACGAGAGCGTCATGCAACAATGAGCAAGGGGGGGTCCATAGGCGAAGTCTGAGTGGGCGAAGGAGGGAAACACGACTTATAGGGAGCCGTCGCCTGCTTCGATTGTCGAGGACGACGAATGTTCGTTCGATCGTATCATGTTGTTATGTGCTAAAGTAGTCGATGAATGCCCCGGATGGAGATTTGAAGCTTTCTCAGGCTGAGGTAAGAGGTATGTGAATTGTCAAGGATGGGTTGTAGAAGCAGGGATGTAAAATCGAACACGGGCTGTCCAAACAGGCCGATGGAGCTAGACATTGCGTGAGTGGTCAGAATGCTTGGAATTGATTTTCTTGTTGACGGACCTTAACAGCGAAACTTGATCCCGTTCCAGAATGGCTAAACCTCTGCCATGAATGTTCAAGGACTCCGTTAAACTTAGATCTCTCCCTGCGTTGGACAGATGCAGATGATACCTTCAAGTTGATGGTGGGGGCAAATGAAACCCGGTGTTAGTGACTGGATGTAAGTTAGGCAACTGATCAGAGATGATCCGCGATCGAGCAAAGAGCGGATGACTCTCCCCGCGCGCGGTGGCCTCTGGTGGCCTACCGGACGAAAACTGCCTACATGGCTCTTGAGCCGGATAGGCCGCTCGGGAGCTAGGGACCGTCTCAGAAACAGATATGTATTCTTCTGGGCAAAGTACGCTAGTAAGACCTTGCCCTTTTGGGGCTGATGTCAGCTTCTAGGGAGGCCCGACCATCGGTGGATGATACTTACCAGAAGCTGCGAGCCTGCGATGACGGTGTTCCGGTCCCCCAAGAAAGCCCTTCAAAGTCCTAACCTTCTATATCTTTCAAGCAGGGCGATGGCGATCAAAGATAGGGTCCATAAGTCACAACCAGGAGACCCCATATTCGCAAAACGTACGCACCACGGCTCCCGGGAATGGGAGGAGTAAGGAGGCGGCAAGACGTCCCCCGCATCCGCATCTAATATTCTATCTCCGACTCCGCGCCCTCCCGCTAACCTCACTCCTCCATCTCTTTCCTGCAGTGGATCCCTGCGATGTCCCGCCCGGTGGCTGTTATTGTCATTGGAGGAGACGAAGGCCTCAACCGCGGCGACCTCCGTTCCCTTCGGACGCCTCGGTCCGTCGCCCGACGGTCGAGCAACGCTGTCACTGTCCCTGTCCCTGAGTAGCTCCCGGAAAGCTTTCTCGAAAATGGCGGAGGAGGCTCCGGTGCCTTCTCGATGCATATGACTATGAGATGGAGAAGCGCTCGAGGAATCCGGTGCGGTCGAGGCCACGTAGGAGACGTGAGCGACCAGCGAGGTTCCTGTGCAAAATTCAAAGTTAATTATAGTCGGGTCCGGGGCGGAGACCATGAACTGAACGTCCTGGGTGGTGAATCCAATCCAATCCAATCCATCGTGACTCACCGTCCGTCTGTGTGAGGACTTCCTCGGCTATTCCTTTCCCTATGACGCTTCCGTACCCATCGTTCAAGTTCAAGTTAGCACACGAATACGAAGACGACGTGCTTGAGCGAGCGTTCGAGTTTCCCGGGCCTGCGCGGCCACGAGCAGCTGTGACTACGAGTCGCAGGGCAGACCGCGATCGATCGATTCGTTGGCTACGTCAACCGCCAGAAGAGTAACATAACGGACCCTTGGAGTGGACGGTACTGACCTGCGGCGGCTGTGTCAGTACGGGCCACTGGTGCACGTCGTGTGCGTCGCTTGGAGCACGAAACGACCGCCAGTGCCACTGCCAGACAGATCGCGGTGATGGCGCTCACCGCAACCGCAATACCAACCACGGCGCCAGTACTTAGGCGAGACCGAGTGCCAGTGGCTACCGATAGGGTTGAAGGCGACGTAGGTGGATTGGAAGTCGGGACAAGAGTCACGGTGGGGATGGTGGGGCCCACGGTGGAAGCTGTCGTATTGGTGGGGTTCGGAGCCGATTGGGGAGGTGTGGTGGACGACGCGGGCGTCGACTCGGAGGGGATAGTTGGATCGCTGGGCGGTACGGTACTACTAGTCCCCATAGCCTGCGTGGTCGACGGCGAGGAAGAGCGTGTCTCGGCCCGGGAGGGAGACGACGAAGAGGTGGCGAACGTTGAGCTTGTCGTATCCGCCCCGGGGACGCTCGGCGAGGCGTGCGCGCTTGCCACTACTAGACCTGGATGGGCGGAAGCGATGCTGCATGTGAGCCTGAGTCTGGTTGCTTTTCTGCGCGGGCCGGAACGTGGGCACGGCATTATTTTGGAAGAGAAAAGGATATGCATGCATCATAAGGGGCGCCGGGGGTGGAATGCGCGTTGCACGGGCGGGACGCGATCGCTGAGTACGTGGGCAGAATTTAACACTGAGGGGGCCCGGGACGCGCCAGTCCAGGACTGAGGACTGAGGAATACAATAGCTACCGAATGCGAATGGTGGTTCGACGATGACACAACTGCGGTATTTATAACTGTTCCGTCGTCAAGCAGGAACGACGGGGCAATGATACTTCACGCAGTGCGACACCCGAGACGCAGGCCGAGAGGGAAGGGAATGGACGGACAGCGTAGGAACGCGAACTCAGATAGAGATACGGAAAGGCACACTCACCGACACATTCGGTCTGGATGGACGACGCCATGTTCTCCGTGTCTTCGGCGGAGCAGCCCTTCACTGAACAGTTAATCGCGGCGGTCAGGAGGTCCTGTTTCGTGCAGATGCATCCCGCGTCGTTCCTACAACGTATGTGATACGGACATCAGAATGCGGACGACAAAGCTAGGCGGAAGAGGAGATCCAGGAGAGAGCATACGTATAGGATCGCGGACGAGGAAGGACGTACACATCGCAACCGTTTGCGCTCGCGGCCTCGCTCAGACAATCGCTGGCGCATTGAGACATGTTCTGAGCAAGCACGGGGGGAAACGTGAAATGGGCGAGCGCGGCAACTACGCATGGAGCGGGGGGTATCTTCATGCGTCAGAGGGAAGGGTGGAGGAGGCTGTTCACGATTGAGGCGAGGCGGACGGCAAGGACAGGTGCTAGGAGAAAAGGCGGATATATAGAGAGACCATGCAAGGCTTCGTTTGTCGATATCTGAGATTCGCGTTTGTCTAGTCGCCGATGCCAATCACGCACCATGTTGTAATCCTATGTCTTCGGGCCAACGCGGTCAGCTGCGGGAGGGTTGAAGCCCGCATACGTGGGTGTAGGAGCGCTTGGAAGACGCGTGGGAGGGTTTGAGAAGCAACTACAGGGCATAGGTCTGAAGAACGGGAAGACGACCGAACAGGCCGAAAAGCCGGACGATGCGCGGGTAGCGAAGGAGGCTGACTCGCAGCTCGTGTTCGGAAAACGACTTCACGGGCGGGTTCAGAGCTCCGCTTGCCGACCTCAAAAGTGAGGAAATCGTGGTGTTGCGGTATCTTCCTCTGGCTGCCTGCCATGGCGGGGATGTTGGCACCGGTCACAGGCGGGAGATATTAGCGATCGGGGTCGATATCGTCTGTAAATCCTTCCACTCGGACTCGACATAGCGATCCGAATAGGAGGAGCCTGACATTGAGCAACATAAAACCCGGCGGGCAATATGATTCGCAACGTTGAAACGGTGGAATGACCGGATGACGAGCCCCGATAGGTATATATGGGTCCAAGCTCCCTAAGTGACGAAGCGAAAATCCCACTGCGGAGAGAAGGGGACGTACCTGCAACGCCGTTTGACTCCGTCCGGGGATGATATAAGTCTACGGGGGTGTCGGTTGGCTGGATTGCCATGGTCTCTTCGGTGAGCTTGATGGCCGTATTATCGAGAACACAAGGCGATGCTAAGTAGATAAATGCGCTGAAACGGGAGAAGTCACAGTTGGGGGTCGACAGCCTGGGAGTCATCATGATAGAACTCAACGGCGGGGATGGGGCAATGTAGGTGAACCGGGATACAAGTTTGCATGCTTCATATTCAAAGAACAGCCCGAGAGCTTTCGGGTTTATGTCAAGTGGAGAAAATAGCGTCGTATTAGGAGCATTCGAACAGACAGACTGGCCACTGGCGAAGTTGTGCGGCACGATACTCACATATATGATTATCTAAGACGCGAGCACAGCAATCTCGCCAGGCTCCCACGCCAGGTTCAGCCGGACGTGCTATGTAAGCGCTAAGTACCAGCTCTCCCGAAAACACGCCACAAACTTACATCTCTCTCAAGCGCGAAGAGTAGGAAGGCGGCACTGTCGACTCTCCGGAGTTGCTGCTATGGTCGTCTGCGTGTACCTCTCCCGGTTCCCCTCCCACTACCATCATCACTCCGAAGCGCGAAGAGTAGTAGGGAGGCGGCAATGTTGACTCGGATCCTCCGGAGATGCGGCTACTATCTTCGTCTGCAAATGCTCCTCCCGGTTCCCCTCCCACTACCATCATCACCCCTCCGCCCGTTTCGTGTCGCGGCGGATCTCCGAGCCCATCGCCAGAGGAGATAGGACCTTCGACCGCCGCACGGTCCTCCTGTCCATCGACGCTTCTTCTGAGTCCCGACCTCGGAGCACTCCTGTTTATTGACCACGCAAGGTATTTTTCGGGCATCGAAGTGGGACAATCGACGTTCTCGTTCTCCCGATGAGGGCAGGGAGCGAAGTTGCGAGGCGATCCTGATCCTGTGCGCTCGAGTCCGGGGAGGTCCGAGAGGAGGCTCGGGCCACCGTCTTCATATGGATTCACATTCGAAGAAGTTAGGCTGCCGAACATGGCTGAACAGTGAAAGCCCAACGAACAGTACGCACCTGAGCACTGGCCTGCATGCGCCGACGGAGCCCGCCTTTTGCGTCGTTTGATGCATAAGAGCGTCGCTGACAATGTTGCGCAGGTTGCAACAGCGCCAGTTCCGAGGGCCATGCCAACACCGGCACCGATGCTGAGATGAGGACCGGGTCGTGATTGGCCAGCTGATAGAGTGGGAGTTGGCTTGATGACCGAAGTTGGACCCAGAGGCTGAGCGGCGGTCGGGCCGGTCGAAGTCGCCTCCGGATCCGAAGAAAATACTGAAGGCTGAACTGAGGTAAATATCGTCAATGCTGTAGTACTGCCAGTGCCAATAGAGTCCACCGCGGTATCTCCCGTCGTGGCGGAGGGTGCAGGGGCCAAGGAAGACGAATTTGTCTCTGAAGAGAAGGAATTAACAAGTGCGAATGTCGATGTTGAAGTAACGACGGAGAAAGATCGCGAAACCCCCTCATAGAGGCCCGGGGAAAATGCAAGTGATGTACAACAGGCGCCGCATTTCAGACACGGCCGTGCCAGTGGGGACATATATAGTACGTGCATAGATTCAAAGGTAGGGTATAAAGGAGCGTATAGGGCGGTACTAGCACTCACCGTTGTCGCATAGCAGAGGCTGCACCCCCGGACACTGGGCATTGAAACAGTCAACTGTAGCTTGCCGAGCCGTGGAGTTCGTGCAGTCAAAACATTCCGTGAACGGCGTCCTACCAGAACGCCATGAGTACAGGTTTGAGTCACGGTCATCGGTCACCGGTCACCGCCGGTCATGGGTGCCAGCGAGAGACGTACGGTTCACAACATTTCTCCACGCACGTCGCCAGGTCGGGCGTCGGGGTCGAGTCCGAGTCGGTGGCAAGAGTCTGCCACACACCCACAATTTGAAAAGCGGCAGCAAGCAGTCCCATGGCGGGGACGAGCTCGAGTTTCATGTGTTCGTGGGCGGACGGTGGTCGGCCCTAATAACTTAGCTATCCTTGACCGGAAGGTTGGCAGTTCAAATAGTATGGGGTCTCAGGAGCGAGGCTGTCCAAAGTCGGGGGAGGGCTCAGGACAGCGGGGGAGGGCCCAGGACAGACTTATAGGAAGATTTCGGACGCATCGCTTGATAGAAATTGACGTGCTCCGTGGTGAACACTCCATCGCCGTCGTCTTGTGACAGTGGGCTTGGGGGGCGGGGTAATCCGGGTGAGAGGCATGTACAACGCGTGGGACCTCGGAGGTGGGACTCGGGGCTTCGGAAGCAGGAGATCGAATCTTAGAAGCCTAAGGTGGGGCGATGCATGAGTTTCTACGTATATGCTCGGCGAAGGCGAAGTGACCCATACTTACTACGTAGAACATGAGTCTCAAACGGAGGGGCAGCAATCCAATTTCCTCACTTCGTGGTCGGTGGACTGTGGATCATTATCATTAAATGTCGTGTCGTTCTTCCCCTAGAAATTGCATTGAAGTTGGTCACGGCTGGACAATATTCCTGCTGTAAATACTAAACTCTAAATACTCGATCTTCGCTCCGCACGTGTTGAACAGCTCGCCTAGAGATATCCAACCGTGATCAACAAGTCCTCGGAACCTTGCCATGATAGCTGAAGCGTCAACCTCCGGTAGCAACGATCTGACGAGGGCCGAGATAAACACGAAAGCTTCTAAGCATCAAGCATGGTAGAAAGCAGCGTTCGTAGCGATTGGCCGATGGACACGGCCTGAACATTTGGATATTATGCCCCGGAGTTTGCCAACAGCAGACGCTGAATCTTGTTCGCGAGAATAGAGGGGCAGTACTGCAGACACGATCTGGGATGGGAGATGGCCGATAAGATATACATCATGACAGCACTCACTGATCCTAACGAGCAAGAACGGAAAACTTGTAGCCTGGCAGCGTAGCATGAATTTGCGCTCTAGTTTTTGGCATGGAAACATTCCAAGCGTCAAGAGAGTCGAGCTCCGATCCTTAAGAACACGATTCAGTATCGACGCAGCCAAGCGACCATCGCCGAAGAGGGACTTCATGAGCGAACAGTCAGCGATGGTAGCCTCCCGGTGGCATCGACGAACGCATACGCACCCCGTCTATGCGTAGTACAAAGAATACGGAGGCGGCAGAGTCACGCTCATGGTGGACTCGCTTGAAGTGCTGCACTGGTCGGACACATCTGCGACTAGTACTACGTCCTTGGGCGTTACCTACCCCCAGGCTTGCCCGGGCCTCCCCATTGACATACGTGACTCGGAGGCGTGGACTCGGACTGCTCCGGGTTTCGTCCCCGTACTGGGGGGAGAGCCTGGGGGACGCGACGGCGGCATATTCCCACTTCCCAATGCTCGTCCGACCCGACAGCCGAGCCACGCTCTCTCGTCGGATTCTTGGCTCCCATCCCATCCCAGAGTTAGCAAAGATCCAAGCATTTCGCGGACTCGGACGCCGGCGGCTCGATGAGGACGAGGCACAGGCTCGCAACACGGCGCTGTGGGGACGGTACGCGCGACTCCGAGCCGTCCACGAAGGAGACTCGAGCGACTGTCGAATCTGTTTGAATAGGGGAAAAAAAAAAGCTGAGCGCGGCCCACTCGCAGCTGGCGAGAACGCCGACAGGACTTAGTCGCGGCCCGTGTAGCCTGAGTAAGGGGGAGGCTTGGAACCTGAGCGGAGACGGACAAAAGTACTCACCTCCCCAGGCACGCAAGAGGCACGCAGGAGGCACGTCTCCGCATTTTGCACGTCTTGCGAGGGGCAGTTCACCGGTACCTGGAGGCATTCAAGTGGCCGCTGCGGACTCGCAGATGCATTGGACGCTCGACCTACAAAGTAGAATGTCAGCTGGGATTGGTCTATCTCCGCGCTATTGCCGTGTATGAATATAAACAGCTCGGAATTGTGCGATATGGCATTCGTTGGAGACATAGAAAACGTACAGATCACGACCGGTCGCTACCGCCGCCGCCTGATTGAGCGAGTGGGGAAGGCGTCAGCGGCACTGCCGCATTCATATGGGGGTGGTTCTTCATAGGGGATGTCAGATCATTGTGATGGCGCAGAATCTTCTCCTGGATATATCGGCGAGAAAAATATTGGTTGTGGAGAGGTGGGGAATTGGGGCAGGATGCATGGTCGAGCCTCAGCTAGCACTGTCGACTTGAGGGTATAGCGCCTAGATAAGATTAGATTGGGCCGCAACCACTGCGCGGGCGCTAAAAGGGCGGTTGTCCACCTTTGTCCAATGTCCATCATCGGACGATCATCCACCCCAACTTGTTTCTTTTTGCTCTACTTCCACGTTCATTACTACTCCAGGTCTATTCATTCAGTCGTTTTTAACGTTTTATATTCCCCGGTCAACGTAGCATAACATTTTCATAACACAGAAAGACTTCTCTCGCACTGAACGCAGCCATCGCAACTCCACGTCTTTAGGCGTCGTTAATGACATGGTTGAACCAAGCAGCTCCAGACCACGCTCTGCTACTGGACACATCCTTTTCCCCGCATTCGATAACAATCAAAGCCACACCGTCGTTCCAGTCACCACCGCAGAGAATCTCATCTCTTGGACTTTTGGCCGTGGCACGGTGGTACGTGTCGTCTCTCGACAAATTTATAGTCACTCTTCCTCCTCCGCAGTCTACGTAGTACGCTGACCATCCCACGGGCTACTTACAAATAGATCTGGCGAATATGGCCCGCGGTCCTCTTGCATACCGTCTTCGCCGCAGGTACGAGCCTCTTTAGAGCTCACATATACCCATACTCACTCGAGTTTCAGTGGTCGTGACAGTGTCGTTAGAAACGCGATTCCGTTTGGGCATCCCAAACGTCCTGCTCACCGTGCTCGGTATGCTTTCGATCATCTCTGTGGGAGGCTTGGTATCACGCTGATCCTCGGACCAGGTGTCGTCATTGGCTTCGTGATATCCTACCGCGCCAGCTCCGGCTATGACCGTTACTATCAGGGACGCACGGCTTGGTCGGACCTCGCGAAGACTTCCCGCGCCTTCTCTCGCCTCATATGGATCCACGTCCCGCTCAAGATAGCCCCCGCCCAGATCGACGCCAGTGGAAAACATGCAGACACGGAGGTTTCGATAGCGAGACGGGTCATGGCGGAGAAGCGCGTCGCGCTGGATTTGTTGGAAGGGTAGGCAGTCGCTAGAACACAGAGATTGTCATGGTACTGACTGGTTCCTGCAGGTTCGTTGTTGCTGTAAAGCATCATCTGCGAGGTACGTAGGCCAATCTTACGCGACCACGTTGCCAGTCCTGATCTCTGCAGGCGAGATGGGGATCTATTACGAAGACCTCTATCCCTTCATCAAGCCTCTGCACAACGTAGGTCCCCGCGACACGCGAAGCGTTTTTCGCTTCGGTTTTCTGACTTCTCTTCAGCACGCCCACCACCAGCGCACCAGCGCGCCGGCGTCCGACCAGCCCGCAGCGAACGGCGACGGCGACGGCGACCCCAATCCCAACATCACCTCGCCCGTGCGCGACTTCCAACCGGAGGCACCGCCATTCGCGCTCTCTACACCGCACATCCTGTCCCGTAACGCCGCATCCGCGCCCGAACTCCACACCCGCCCGTCGACCTCGCACACCCTCGCCGCGAGCGCGTCCGGCAAGTCCACGCCCAAAGGCTCCGATCTGCGCGACCCCGTCATCCCCATCCCTCCCATCAACGCGTACGGCACCCTCCCGCCCCCGCCCCCGCTGCACACCGCGCGCTCCACGTCGTCCTTCGCGTCCGTCACGTCCGACGGCGAGCGGCAGCCCCTCCTTCGCGCCGCGCTCCCGCGCGGGGAGGTCGACGCGCGCCGCGGGGTGCTCGGGCGCGTCGCGGGGGACCTGATCCCGTTCGCGGACGTGCTGCGCGGCGTCGGGCGGATGGTCGGGCTGAGGCGCACGGCGCGCGCGGTGGGAGACGGTGGGGAGGAGGACGCGGACGCGGATGTCGAGCGGAGCGCTGCGGGGGACATGGATGACGACCGGGGCGGGATTCAGCGGCGGTGGGGGCGGGCGGGGGACGACGATCTGGGTGGGGAGCCGGCGAGTGAGTTCCTGTTGGTTTCGTTGCCTACGCCTGCAGTGGTGCGTGCTAACGAGTTGTTGCCGCAGGCGAGGAGGAAGGGGTGGAGGCGCTGGAAGGCGCGCACCCCCGTACGGCGCGCGTCCGGGCTGCGATTCGGGGCACGACGGACCGGTTGGGGATCACGCACTTGAAGCATCGGCCGCGGGTCGCGGGCGGCGGGGAGAACTTGCCGCTCGAGATCTTGCGGGCGCTGAGCATCTGGCTGAGTGTGCTAGACGAGCGCGGTGTTGTCACAGGTAAGTGGAGCTTCAGGTATGCCACTGGAGGTGCTGATACGGCTTGTTTTAGGTCCGGTGCTAGGAGGCATGTATGGATGTGTCGCGTCGTTCGAGGATAGCCTCGCGAGTAAGTGCCGAGTCGGTTTTTTTGGTGTTGTCAACGGCGAGTGAATAATGGTGTGCAGCGCTGGAGCGTATTTTGACTACTCCGCTACCTTTGTGAGTAGGCCGTAGCCCTTTACTTGTGCCGCCCCGCTGACCTCACACATAGCGTGTACTCTGTTCATATCCGGTTCGTCACTTTGATCGGTCGTCATTCCGATACCACGCTGACAAGCAGACCGCGATCCGCTCCCGACGAATCAGCCAGTGCGTATGCCAGAATCATGGTTATTATGTCGGACGCGGGAGCTCACGTATATCCCACAGCACCGTCTGGATCTACTTGTTTTTCCTCCCTTTCCAGCTCATCGACCTCTTCGGCTACTATGCGATCCTCGGCGTCTGCATCGCCGCGTTCATCTACCTCGGTCTCATCGCCGCCGGCGAGGAAATCGAGCAGCCATTCGGTACGTCCCAGTCTCTCCGTGATGGACCGCGCCTCTAACGGCATTCAATGCACCGATTTTCAGGGTACGACGAGGTGAGTGAGGTTATGGTTTGGCAGCGCAGGGGGTCGAACCACTCACCGACCGCAACCGCAAACGCACACGCGAACGCACACAGAACGACCTCGACCTCGACTTCTTCTGCGACGCGATCGTCCACGCGGACATCGAGCGCGTCAAGCGCATCTCGTGCCCGAACGTCTACCTGGGTGCGCACCACTCGAATGCGCACGGCGCGCACGGCACGACGATCCCTTGTGCGCATCAGGTCGCGATCGACCCGGAGACGAAGATCGATATCGTGTTCGGTGCGTTTGTCCGTTTGTCGGTCCTTTCTTCCCCGGTCTTGATCTGAGTGCATCCTTGCAGGCGGCGGACGGCACCTTTGAATCAAAAATGCCCATTGGCGCGTTACGAAGTGCGCCATTAATACCCTAGGAGGACCGGAAAACGTTAAACTATGTATACCCATCTTGTGTGACGATGTTACAGCTTAATTGTCTTTGCCCAGAGAATGTTACTGCCCTAGCTGAACACAGCCGAACATGAGGCGGGATAGGTAGGGCGGGCGTTGCGTCGGTTCGGCGCTTCTCGACAAAGGTTCGTTGTTATGCTCAAATGGGTTGTTATAACGCGCAAGGCTAGCGCAGATGGGACTTGCTGTTGACCGCCACCGCCCACCTCACCTCTTACCGCTATCAATCTTCGAATGCCGCCTCATAGGGCCCTCACCATCCCCGACGTCCTCCACGAGGTGTTCAAACACTTCGCGACGCACCCGTGGCTCACCGCTCCTGGTATCGAACTGGTGCCGTCCGAGGTATCTCCTTTGAAATCATTAGACGACTCTCAACTTGAAGCCGAAGTGAAAGACAAGAGGCGTACTCTGGCACACGCCGCGCGCGCGTGCAAGGCGTTCGCGGAACCCGCTTCCCGCGTTCTCTGGGAAGTGCAGAACGGGTTCGCGCCCATCATCTCGGTGTTGAAGAACACGCAGGTGAGTGGCACGATGAGTGCTTGGAGGATGTCTCTCTTTCTCTGACCACTCCGAAGACTTCAGGTGGGGACAGGAGCGCACCTGATTGGGCGCGGTTTGAACACCTCGGCAGGCGCATTCGCGTGCTCTTTGCTGGAAAGGCTTGAGCGACGTGGATGCGCTCTCTATGATCAGCTCGCGCTACGACGGTGGCCCTGTATTTCCCAACCTCCGTGTGCTCTCCTATGGGTACCCGCCACTCGATAACACTCTCTTGAGAGGACTGTGCCCCTCCCCTGCCCTCTTCTTTATCGCCACATGGGAAGACGATTCTACGCTTGGCAAAAGCCTGTCTGTCGTCTCCAGCGCGTGTCCGGAGGTCGTCCACTTGCACGTGTATAGTTTCGCTCGTCTCGACGAAGACTGCCACCGCGCTCTCGCGAAGTTCAACAACCTCCACACGGCGCATTTTGACCGCATCGAGAACGCGTTGTTCCGCCATCTCGGGACCCTGCCCAACCTCCGGACGCTGCACGGACGCTTCGCCATCTCCGACCCCGGCGATATGGGTAGCACCGAGGCGGCGGCGTTCCCCGCTCTTCAAGAGCTGAACGTCGAGGACGAGGACGAGGACACCGACTTTCTCCTCGCGCTCCCCTCCGTCTCGTCCAGGTCGCTCGCCTCCCCCTCTCGCTCCACGTCGAGCTGGTGTTCGCCGACGAAATGCTGGGGTACCTCGACGAGATGTGCGCGTCGCCCGCGCTCGCGCGCCTCCGCCATTTCGACCTCAGCCTCCACTTCGGCTTCAACCGGTGGGACCACCCGGACGAGCCGTTCGAGGGCGTCCTGCCGTTCCTCCGGCGGCTGCGGGAGCTCGAGACCGTCACGATCTACGTCGGCTTCGCGACGTCGACCGTCGCCGGATTCGGCGTCGAGGACGGGGACCTCGACGCTGTCGGGTCGGCGTGGCCGGACCTCGTCGGCCTCACCCTTGGGCACTCCATCGATGATGACGACCGGCCAGGAGGTCCGGAGGGGATCGGCCGGCCGTCCTTGGGCGCGGTCGCGTCTCTGGCGGAGCGGTGCCGGAAGATGGAGGTCCTCGACGTCGAGTTCGACGGCGTCGATGCGCGCGCGCGTTGGAGGTCCTCGAGGCGCGCGCGGCCGCCTGCTCTGCGCCGCAGACGGGGCTGCGGCGCATTTTTTTTGGAGGGCGCTCATAGGCGCACAGACCTGTGCCGGAAGCTCCGGCTGGCGGACCCGGCTAGGGTTGCGGCGGCGCTGCGGAAGCTCTTCCCGAACGTCGAGAGCAGGTTGGAGATGGTCGGAGGAGGGGGCACGGAGGAGGACCCTGAGGATGTGAAGTACCGCAACTGGAGCCTGCGGCTGAGATGAGGACAGATATGTTCCGTCTCATGAAGGCGCTGAAAGACTCGCATCTTGATGGGTGGTTGTAAGTATCCTTGTGCTTCGAGTCTACCATCTGAATGTCATTGGTAGTGAATGATGCAGGATGTCCGAGAGCCCGCCATCTAACCCCCTCCTCCAGACACAGACATTAACCCCTCTAACTTGCATACCCCATGACAATACAGGCACTGCTCGCAGATTCCAATAACCTCCACGAGAGTTTCAGACACCTCTCGCTGTGTCCACAGGTCTCTCTTCTCGACACGGAACTGGGATCTTTCGATTTTTCCACAACGAGGTCTCCCATAATGAGGTTGCATGAAGGTGACTTTCTACTCAGGGCCCCAAAAGACTCTCGCACACGGACGTGCAAAGCTTTCGCTGACCCCGCCTCTCGTGTGCTCTGGGAGGTGCTGGACGGACTAGGACAGATTCTTTCGGTGCTAGCGACCATACAGGTGAGCCGCTCTTGTCGCTCAAGGGCTCTAGGGCTTTCGTTAATTATTTCCGTTATAAGGATCTCTGGAGGTCCTGTAGACGCTCTTGATTGGGCGCGATTCGAGCACGTCGCTGAACGCGTGCAGGCTCTGTCGTACAGATCCCTGCGCGACAGCGACGATGTCCTCTCGCTAATCTACTCGCGCCACGTTGGCCGTCCCATATTCCCAAACCCCCGCGCCCTACGATTCCGATGGTCGCTGTGGGATGGGGAGGAGGAGGGCCCGTTCTTCTCGGTGTTGAGAAATCTATGCGCATCTCCCTCACTGCTTTTTCTTGACCCGGTTACGACGCACAACCTCGACGAAACTCTGGATGCTTTTATCGCCGAATGTCGCCCGGAACTCGTCCATTTACAGGCGCCGCTCCTCTCTTCTCTTCATGCAAACACTGGTCCTGTTTTGGGGCGATTCGTCAGTCTCCGCACCACCCAGTTGGGACGCTGGGGTCTCTCCCGCAGCTACGAACATTGCAGGGCAAGTTGGCTACAGAAAACCACCGGCGTGCGGTGGGCACCCCAGCCTACAGATTCTCTGCTCTCCGAAAGCTCATCGTCGGGGACGAGGGCACCCAAATCAACCTTCCTGCCATTCTTCCCCTCATGTCGCCCAAATCCCTCGCTGCCTTGCATCTCCACGCCTACTATGCGAGGTCGACCAAAGGCATGATGGAGTACTTCGAAAAGCTAGCTCTGCTCATCTCGCGCTCTAGCGGCGCTTCGGGAGCTCGGGGCTCGCATCGAACTCGACCGAGCCTACGACCAGCATGGCCCCGACCAGGAGCCTGCGTTTGACAACCCAAGCTTTGCGGACATCCTCCCATATCTCAAGCGTCTGCGCGCGCTCGGGGACATCTCGCTCATCGTCCAGTTCGAGACCGTGACGCCCGGAGCAGGCTCGTTCAACGTGTGCGACGAGGGTTGTTTCCCAACAGACGGAGCTGCGGCAGATCGTCGTCAAGCCCCCACACACGGAGTACTGCAGGAGACTTCAACGCATAGCCGGCGGCCCGTCTCGGTTGGCGGTCGCGCTCAGAACGTTCTTCCCAAACCTCGGGAGCGGTCTGGGGGCAACGGCCCGGGGGGACTCGGAGGCATGGACGGGGTATTGGTCGAGGAGGTATTGGAGGTGCGACCTGGCTGACTTTGGGACGGATGAAGGCGCTCGACGATCTGCACCTCGGCGCACAGTTGTAGAAGTACGCTTAATCCTCGATTGATCAAGGTTCAAGTAAGGTTTACATATAGAGGAGGATGTGGTGGAGTCCGTCCGTGCTCTTGATGATAATAGAATACAAATACAAAGCGTTACGTTCTTCTCTGTGAAACAAAATAACCATAATCAGGGGGTACTACGACACTGGACGACCGAGGACCCCCGAAGAGCCGATTCGTACTTACAGCGATGATGATTCACGTTCTGTTCCACGGTTTAGTCTTGAGGAACTGAAGCAGACAAGCATGAATGATCAGATGGACGCGAGAAAAACCATACATAACCCCACTGAGGACACACCTGGAGGTCTATCGAGGAACTCCTCTCGCAGGTACCATGCCCCTGAAAGAAAAGAACACAGGGTCGTCTCGTATCCAATGCACCATTCGGACCAGGCGGCACACGCACTGTCCCCATTCTCCTTCTCGTTCCATGTCTGGCCGTCCCCGAGCCAGTACAGCGAGTTCTCCTCGGGGTCCGCGCGCTCGTACTCGTAGTCCTCCCATCGCGGATATTGGAGCGCCTTGACCGCGTGCAAGTTCGAACCTGCGTGGTGCATCGTCAGAGTACGTCGCGGCCCCGACGGCGGGGGCTCCAGCAGTGAGAAGAACGCTCCGAACCTGGCCACAAGCCAACGATCCTGCCGTCCTCCTTCCCCAGCTTGTACCACGAGCGGCAGTTCGCGCTATACACCGACTGAAAAACAATCACAATCACAATCGCAATCGCCGTCAGCCCAAGCCAAGGGATCCTCTCGCACGAACACGCACCTGCGGGAAGTAGCTCTGCCCAACAGCCGTCCGTGCCCATCATCAGCATCAGCATCAGCCTGCCTGCCTGCCCCCTCACCGGCGCACGCGACAGAACCGAACAGAAACCGAAACCGGGGCGCACGCACCTCGATGTACCCGTCAAAGTCGCGCACCGCGCGCGCCTTGACCTCGATGCTCCTGAGCCGCTCGCGCTGCATCTTCGCGGTCGCCTGCACCGCGTACGCGACCGCGGCCTCGAGGATGGGGAGCAGGACGCCGGCGCCGATGACCGAGTTCGGCCCGAGGGACATGAACATGTTCGGGAAGCCGTCGACGCACACGGACAGGTACGTGCGCGGGTGCGGGGCCCACTTGGCGTTCAGGTCGACGCCGGCCCGGCCGAGGATCGTGAAGGGGAGCTGCCAGGAGGTGTCGTAGCCTGTGGTGGGGGCGGCCGGAGTTGGTTGACGTTAATGTCAATCACGTGGGGATGAAGGGGGAGGGAGGGAGAGGAGGCGCACCGGTGGCGCAGAAGACGAGGTCGAGGTCTTTGCTCTGGCCGTCTTCGGTCTCGATCCCGGTCGCGGTGAACTTCTTGATGGGACTGGAGACAAAGTCGACCTATAGCACGCAACCGAGTCAGCGCACGGAATGCCGTACGCAAGGGAGGGTGCGACCGACATGATCGAGGCAGAGCGCCTCCAAGTAACCAGGGCCGGGCGTCAGCCGCCGACAGGACACAGGGAACCCCGGGATCACTGGTACAAGTACGAACAACATGGCATCGCGATGCTCGCGTTAGTGGCTGCTTGACGGGTTCAAGGGAAGAAAAAACGATCTGCGTACACTTCTCCGCGATGTGCGGCCGCGCGGCGAGCTTGTCCTCCATGAGCTTCCGGAACACCTTCTGGAAGTCGCCCTGCATCGTGCTGTCGCGCTGCGTGTACGCGTGCATAGACTACATGCACGCGCGCTCCGTGCTCAGCAGCCGCACATGGGAAGCGTGATCAGCTAGCAGAGCACTCACGTTCATCGAGTCCTCGAGCGTGTGCCGGACGTGGTCAAAGTGCGCCGGGTCCGACTGGAACCGCGCTATCTCCTCGGGCCGCAGCGCGACTGCACACAGCGGTGGGTCAGCTGATGAGGCTATCGTGCGGCCATTCGCGACTCACAGTCGTCCTCTGCGGCGGACGACGTGCGCCCGAGCAGGTCCTGGACCATGTCCATCGAGAACGGCGGCGCGAGCCACGTCTGGCCGCGCACGTAGTTCGCGAGGCTCGCGACGCGCGGCGCGAGCGCGGACACGACCTGGATCGCCGTCGAGCCCTGCAACTCGCCCATGTTCAGAAAACGCCAGGAAAGAGAGAAGAGAGAAGAGAGAAGAGAAGAAGGGAGGGGGACGCGGAGGGGGAGGGGGAGAAGAGCACAGGCGACGACTGACCGACCCGATGACGCCGACGCGCTTGTCCTTCCACCGCTCGAGGTCGCTCTCCCACGTCCGCCCGCCCGGCGGCGTGTAGCCCGCGGTGTGGTGCAGCTCGCCCTTGAAGTCCGCGAGCCCCGGGATGTCGGGCATCTTCCAGCGCGTGATCGCGCCGAAGGCCGTGAAGAGCACGTCCGCGACGTCCTCGATCTCCTCGTACTCGTACTCGACTTCGCCGGCGTTGAAACTTGAAGGGGCCGACGGGGAGTTCGGGGAGGAAGATGAAGAGGAAGATGGGGAGCGGGGGCGGCGGACGCGGACGTGCCACTGGCCGGTGGGCTCGGCGTAGGCCGCGTGGACGACCTCGTGCGAGAGCTTGATGTAGCGCATGAGCTTGTACTTGTCGGCGACCTCTTGGAGGTGCGCTTGGATCTCGTGCCCGGGGGAGTAGAACGCCGACCAGTCGCGCTGTGGGGAGGTAGTAGGAGGGCGATAGTATCAGGAGGCAGAGAGGTGTGTGACTGGTGACTGACCTTTCCCTCGAACGAGAACTGGTACTGGAGAGTGTGTGAGTGTGAGTGTGAGTGTGAGTGTGAGTGTGAGTGGAGCGACGTAGGGACGCTGGAGACTACGACGTACGCAGTGTGCCGGGACGTCGCATGCGACGCCCCTTGGATCCCGTAGCGCAGATGAGCATGGATCATCGCGAAGGTGTCGAGCGGAACAGGGGTCGAAGGGGGCACTCACGGATATCTGTTGTTGTACCACGTCCCGCCGATCCCGGCGCTCTTCTCGTAGATGGTCAGGTCGACGTTGGGTATCTTCTGGGGGAATCTGAGATCCGATCCCATTCAGCACGCCAGTGTCGACAGGGTGTTCTCGTTTCACCGAAGGGGGGTTCGACACGCACCGGATGCCGGCGAGGATGCCGCTGAACCCGGCCCCGATGACGATGACCTTGATGGGCTTGTACTCGTCGATCGAGAAGTTTCCGAGGGTGAACCGTCCATCGTCAGGCTGGACGTCCTGGGTCTTGACGCTTGGGGGAATACGCGAGAATGCGCCGCCGGGCATGTTAAATGTGTACTTGGGGATGGGGCGAGAGCACGGTGGGTCGCTCTGCGATAGCGGGGCATTTAAACCGAGCTACAAGCACTGCACAATCGTGATAGTGTCAGCGTAGGTAGCGCGACGCAAGGTAATACCCTTCCGCACCACAAGACCCAGGGATTGAAGTCATGCCGTCGGGAGAATGTTCACTCAAAGTGACTGAGGATCACAGGGTGGTCCCGAGGCCTAGGGTTCGAGGAGGTGTGTGAGTTGCCGTCCTGCGGATAGGCCGTGAGGGTTCGTATAAGAAGGCAGCGCGGTCCTGTGATGTGCGGCAGCGTACCATGGGACGTTGGTTGTAATTCGTTTATGGGAAAAGCGGGGTGTAAACCCCACACTCTGTCCGTACATCGGCCAAGCAGCATGACCGTTGTCGTTATTCGAATGACTGCGGCGAACTACGCTACAGGACAGTGAGTGAAAAGAGCCCTCGAACGAAAACACGGACGGGGTACTCACAGTGAGGTACAAGGGAATAGAGTTGGGACCGGGCTGGGCTTTCCCATGGACGACAGCGTATGACAGAGACCTCGATTGAGGTGGAAGCACCGTGCCAGCGTGGAGTGTTGAATCATCGCTGACGAGGGCCCACTGCATGTGCCGAATGGCGACTAACTGTTCACATGAGGAGCGCTTAACTATGTTCGCTGCGTCCCGGGACCTTAGCAATTTTAGATGGTAGAAGATAGAAGTCATGCCCCCACGATTGGGCTTGGGAAATCGGCGCCGAAGTCGAGGTCGGACTCGGAGTGGGAAGAGCGTTTGCTATTTCCCTCGGACCGTAAACGAACTTAGTATGGCGGGCCCTGAGCATAAGCGGCGGAGAAGTTAACTTGAGTGAGAGACCCACCAACGTTCTTAGTTGCAAGGCTCAGGCTGGATTCATTACGAGAGGAGGAGGACAACCCTGGGACAACCTTGCTGCAAGGTCGCGCGCACACCAGCGCCACGTAGTTCGGGTTTTGCCGAAGTTGGGCGCCTACTCCGACTCCTCGTTCAAAAAACAGTCTCCGACTCGCCCTCTATATATCGCCCACCACACGCTCATAGTCCGAGTCTATATTACGGTGTTGTATGTGTTCATGATTTCACTCGTCTTTTACTTATGCCGCGCTGATGAATACCAGCACATCGCGAGGACTTGGAGTCAGTCACACCAATAGTCCTCAACTTCCCATGTCGACACCCAATTGCATCCCATGGCCAGGTCCCCAGCAGTCTCAGAGATGTTATTATCTTTTACAAAGCAGCTCCTAGACCCATAAGCTGCCCTCATCGTGCGCTCCTCCGAGCACTGCCGTAGTACGACATGACCTTCCCACTGGCCAAGTTCGCGGATACCGGCCCGCCTTCGTCGTCCACCTGGCCCAGGCAGCCTACCACCGCTTGCTCTCAGCGACCAATACCAAACCGGCCGCTGCTGCCATCTTTTCTCTCCCTTACACACGGCCTCCGGCCATGTCCTCTTCCCGGGGTCTTTTCCACCCCGCTTGTCTTTTCTGAGTCAACGATACCGTCACGTCTGCTGACCGCTCTCAGGTCCTCTGTCCTCGCACGCCTAGGCCTCTTATCGTCCTTGAATTGGCCTTCTCGTGTGTGCTGCTGGTCCTTGGGCATCATCTCCACCACATCCACCACTACTACGCTGTGCCACTCCCGACGTACAGGCTCTCCCGACGCTCGATCGTAGAACATGTCTCTACCGACACTCGACATCGACTCTGTCCGCGCCGCCTTTCCTGCCCTCGCGTCTGGCTACATATTCGCGGACAACGCGGGTGGCTCGCAGTGCCTCGCCACCGCCGCTCACGCCATCACCGACTACCTGCTCAACACCAACGTCCAGCTCGGTGCAGACTACTCCGTCTCTGTGACCAGCACACAGCGCGTCGCGGCCGGGGCCGAGGCCGCGCGCGAGCTCTTCAACGCCGAGAGCGCGGACGAGGTCGCGTACGGCAGCAGCTCCACCATGTTGGTTGAGAACCTCGCGAGGGCGATCGAGGCGGACGTGCTGCCCGGAGAGGAAATCGTGATCACCGGGGAGCACGAATGTATGTCTACCCTCTTAGTCACCGCCTGTGCATCCACTCAGACCTGTACTGGCACGTTCGCTCATCGTATGTGCACGCGCACACGCCTCGACCCTGTAATTGCAATGCAGCCAACGCCGGCCCGTGGAAACGCCTCGCCGCGCGCAAGGGCGCGACGACCAAGCTCTGGGACGCGACCCCGCTCGCCGCGCACCCGGACAACACGTACGCCGTCGGCCTCCAGCTCGACGCGCTCCTCGCGCTCATCACCGCCAAGACGCGCCTGGTCGCGTTCACCGCGTGCTCGAACATCCTCGGCTCCGTCGTGCCCGTCGCGGAGATCGTGAACGCGATCCGTGCGCGCGCGGCGGCGCTGGGCGCGCGCAAGGTGGAGGTGTGCGTCGACTGCGTCGCGTACGCGCCGCACCGCCGGGTCGACGTGCGCGCGTGGGACGCCGACTACGCGTACTTCTCGTTCTACAAGGTCTGTCCCCTCTCTCCCTCGCACGCGCGCACCGACGGGCTGACCTACCCCCGGCAGGTGTACGGCCCGCACGTGTCCGTGCTGTACGCGCGGCGCGCGGCGCTCGCGTCGTCGCTCGCCTCGCTCGGGCACCACTTCCTCCGCGTCGACGACAGGCCGTACAAGCTCCAGCCGGGCGGGCCGGGGTACGAGCTCCCGTGGGGCTGCACGCCCGTCGTGCCCTACCTCAAGGCGCTCACGCCCGCGGGCACGTTGGAGGACGCGTGGGGCGCGGTCGCGCGGCACGAGCAGGCGCTGCTTGCGGAGCTGCTGGGGTACTTGAGGGGCAGGTACGAGCGGGGCGTGCGGGTCGTCGGGGACGAGAGGGCGGGGGCGACGAGGGTGCCCACTGTGAGCTTCGTCGTTGGGGGCGAGCGGCCGGTCGGGAGCAGGGAGGTCGTCGCGAAGTTCGACCAGAGGCAGAACGTACGTTTTTTTTATTTATTTATTTTTGTCGTGAAGAATCGTGCGTTGGCCGTCGCTGATGTGGGTGTGGGTGCTACTGGCCGACGCGGTGCAGGTGGGCATCCGGTACGGGCACTTCTACGCGTACACGCTCGTCGACGGCCTGCGGCCGAAGCTGGACATCGAGGACGGGGTCGTCCGGATTTCGCTCGTGCATTACAACACGGTTGAGGAGGTGAAGCGTCTCGTCGGCGTTCTGGATGAGGTCCTTGCTTGAGGGCGGAGGCTTTAGGAAAAGAGGGTGGCGGCAGAGCAGCCGGTGCGTATACAACGTCTTTGAATGTATGTTTAGAGGATCGTTACCACCCGTGCCAGCATGTCGAGCTGAGACACACGGCACCATAACGCTACCCAGAGACAAACGTTGTGCCCCCGCTTGACCTGGTACGATATGTACATGGACGATGGTCTGCCGGCATTCGAAGCTCTCCTTGCTGCGAGGCTGTCCATGGGCGGGAGCGCCCGTTCATACGTGCGCCACTTGTTTACCGGAGCGAGTGCGGGATATATTGTCTGTGGGACGCGGCTATGTCGCAGATTTGCTTCGCCGAGTTCAACGTATATGGCAGTGTGCCAGCTACCGCGCTCAGCAGCTACGTACTCGACATCGGCGAAGTTTTTACGCGACGCAAGGCTGAAAGGCACCTTCAAGTTGTTCACGATTTGGGGTAAAGTACGTACAGAGACAGGCTGTCCGAGGTATACGGAAGGCGTGATCAATTCTTTTCTACCCGGCGGGTGCTGTGTGTAGATCGGCGGTTAGTGTTGGATGGCGGTGCTCCGAGTTTGCAATCGTCAGCCTCGTGTACCATCCATTTCTGAGTCCTTGATTGATACTTATCGGATGGGCGTGTGCCATGAGGTCGGGTATGTACTATGTATGATTCAAATTGGGTTGGAGACGTCTGACAGGTCGTACCCAGCCCGTATTTAACACAGGTCAGAAGGCTTGTCGCGCCTTGCGCTTTCTTGAAGTTGCCCGCTTCCTCGTGCTCCATATCTACTGCCACGTAACTACCTCAATCGCGGCCTTACTGTTACATACTGACCCTCTGATATCTCGCTCCTCACTTAGCTGCAAACGTTGGGTGCTGTACAATCTCTGGAACCAATATGATTGTCGAAAGTAGCACCTCCAGCCCGCGGGACTCTAAACGCAGCCACAACGGCTTCCCTGCCATATCCAACCCGGACACTCCTACAAAACACGATACACTTGCCACCGCAGGGCCCTCCAACGAGCCGCCACCCCCGACGTACGAAGAGGCGGTCAGCGTCATCGAGGCATCGGCGTCCGGTAGTACGGCGGGCTCCGCGTCGTCCTCCGGGTTCGCACCGAGCCAAGACAAATATGCAGCCCAGGGCGGTACTACAGCATTCGCGCTGTCTCCGTATGCGAACCCCGCAGTGACAGGCTACTACGGCGCGCCCGCCCAAACTCTGTGCATGCCGTCCGGCGCCCCATCCCCAGAGCCTGAGACTAGCCGCGGTGGACGGCACGTATCGGGGGCGAGCTGCTACGCGCCGTCGACGTCGAGCGGGCTGTCGCGCGCGTCGGACTCGGGTTTCGCCCCGTCCCCCACCCTTTCATCCCACTCCTCCTTATTACATCCCGAGGACGGACTCGCAGGCGCGAGCGTCGCGCGCTCGTCTTCTGCGTCCACCGCCCACACCGCGTCCTCCGGCGCCAGCCGCCCCTCCCACCCAGCTGCACGCTCGCCCTCCGACCGCGGTCCCGGTGGACCCCAAGCTGAAGGCCCATGGGACCCGCACACCCAAGCACAGGCCTCAACATCGACGCGCCGCGCGCAGTCCTTCGCGCGCGCGCCCGCGAACGGCCCGCCATACGCATACGGCCCGTTCCCGCCGGCGACGCTGCACGCGCGCTCGGACGACCTCCAGGCGGCGGACGGGTTCCCGCGGGAGCCGCCGACGTGCGCGTGCGCGCCGGCGCCGGCGCCGCACCCGTTCGTGACGCACGACGTGCGCGAGGAGGACTGGGCGCGCTTCCTGGACGACGTGCGGCGCGCGGGGGGCCTGGCGCCCGTCAGCGGCTTCGTCGCGGGCGCGGCGCCCGTCGCTGTGCGCGTGGGGATCGTCGGAGGTGAGCGGCGTTTTGGCTTTGCATTTGGAGACTTAGGAGGGCAGCGTGAGGGGGAGGAGCGTGGAGACTCGAGGCTCACGCTCACGGACGTAGTTGACTCTGAATTGACTTGAACTTGACAGGGCTCATTGCGGGACACGCGCTGCGCGCGCACATCAAGAGCAAGCGGAAGAGCCCCGTCGCGGACGTCGTTGACGAGTGGAACCGGGTGCGTGCGCGTCGCGCCGACCGCTGGCCGTGGGCGTATATATACATATAACTAACTCACGTATTCGCCGGTGGACAGAAATTCTTCCACCCGCGCTGCATGGACGTCGTGCTCGCGCAGGGCACGATCACGTACACGGGGCCGGCGAACGCCCTGCCGCCAGACGTTGCGTGGCGCACGAAAGACAGCGCGGCGGGAAAACACGTTAAGGCGTACGAGGATACGTCCGACGACGACGACGAGGAGCGCAGCACGCGCGGGATTCCGGGGACGGCAGCCGTTGGCTCCGTGGGCAGACGGCTGAACTCTATTGGAAGACGGCTGGACAGCACGATCGGGGGGAGGGGCAAACGCGGCAGGATCGCGCTCTCGCAGGACTTGAAGGCGTCGGCCGGGGAGGCGTGGCGGCTCGTGGTCTCGTACAACCCCCCGGTGCTCTGAACGGCTCTACAACGGTGTTCGTTCCATCGCATCTTCGATAATGTACTCTACACTGGGTCGGCGGTGATGTATGCCCAGAGCGAACCGACTGCGCGCTTCACGCGCGAGATCTTCCAGCCCGCGCTTTGGGTGAGCGCGTCCATCTCGCGGTAGGTGCGTTCCTTCGCTTTGAACGTCGCCATCATCTGCCCCCGTCCGCGTCAGCTCTCGGCCATGGACAGAGCATAATAAGCCCAGGAGCACATACCGTTACGTCGAGGATGTACCCATTGAGGCTCGCGCGGCCCAGGTTGGGAAGGAGCGGAGACCCCTCCGGGACGAGCGAGCGCGCGTCCGCGCCGCCGTCCTCGTCTACGCACGCGTACGGGAGGAGGTTGTCCACTATGAGCAGCTTCGTGTGCGCGCCTGCTGCGGCGCGGAAGTGCTTCAAAATCCTGGTTCGCGCGCAAGTGACCATGACCCAGATCAGCGTCCAATAGGCGAGCTAGGACTCGGGGGGGGGGGGGGGGAGCAGGAGCAGGAGCAGGAAGACATACCGTACCGCATATTCATCCGGCCAATTGTGGGCGACGGCGCGGAGGAGGAACACGTCCGGCTGCGTTACGACGCCCACGCCGGGCACGTCGAGGGGCGTTTGAGGCTCCAGAAAGTCTTGCGCGTGGAAGCTCACGCGCCCAGAGGAGAAGAGGTCCGCGTGCTTGTCTCCCCATGACTATCCCCCCGGTGTGCGCGACGCCATACACAGCATCAGGACGCCACGGTATTCGCAACCAGACAGACAGCGCACAGGAGCACGCACCTGCTGAGCGATGGAGACGACCGACGCTCGGTCCTCGACCGCGAAGCGCAAATGCGGGTACGCGTCCGCGAGGATGACGGACACGGAGCCGATCCCGCCGCCCACGTCGGCCACTACCGAGTCCCGCGGGAGCGCGTCCCAGGGGAAGCCTGCAGATGACCCCGCGCCCGTGATCAGGGTCAGTCCTTCTTCTCCTTCGCAACCACCGTAAGAGCAAGACGGCGCCCGCGCGCTCGAGATATATGTGCAGTTTCCGCGCGGGAAGCAGCAGCAGAAAGGCGCGGGGCGTCCGACGCACCGTGGATGATGTTCTCCGCGACCTCCCAGTACTTCGTGCCCTGCATCGCGTGGCCGAAGCGCGCGAGGCGCGCCTCGTTCCCGGGGCGCTCGAGCCACTCGTAGAACCCGCCTTGCGTCTTGAACGCGAGGTTGAAGGCCGTGGGGTACCCGTTCTGCGAGCCTCCGGGTGCGCGGGCAGCGCCGCCTGTGAGGAGCCATTCGGCGAGCGAGACGTGGACCTTGGTCGTCTCGCTTGCGCTGCAATACACGATGCATATGCGTGCGGGTGAGATGAGGGACGAGCCGGGGGGGGAGAGAGGAGAGGAGAGGAATAAGTAGGGACTGCGCTTACGCCGCTGCGGTGTAGGCCGCGATGCCGTCCGTCTCCTCGTACTTTGTCTGGGGCCTGCAGCAAGATGGCGCTGTGTGTCAGACGAAACAATGATGGAGCGGTCAGATTTGTCGGGCGCACGAGGTCTTGATCTGCTCGGTCGACTTCCCGGAGTCGAGGAAGGACGAGAGGCGGTTGTTCGCGAACACGTCCGGCTTCACTTCGCGGAGCCAATGGTGCGTCGCGAGCAGCCGAAGTAAGTGACCTGAGGTACAGGAAGAATTCCTGTTAGCATGATCCTATGGTACCATCTGAGACGGCACGATGGCGCACTTACTTATGTAGGAGGGGTCGATGCTCGCGGCATGATCCGGGTTCAAGTTGGCCGCGCGGCGTAGCTGCGCAACCTTCGTTGCAATATCCGCCGCGCCCAAACCCCCGGGACCTGCCTCGCGCAATATCTCGACTATATGCGTGCTCTCCATGAATTCGAGGGCCGTGATAAGGGCACCCTGCACGAACCCCGTGGTAAAGAAAAGTTACAACGGACGAGCGGGCTGCGACGCACTCACCCCTTGTCCGCCCTCCACGAGCTGGAAGAACGGCTTGTGCACCGTGGCCGTTATCTGGCCACAAGCGGCGACGATCCGGTTGGCCGCACCAAAGACGGCGGGGTCCGTCCTGAGCTCCTCGGCCTTTTCGCGTTCGGCGCTATTCTCTGCGGTGCTGTAGAAGGGTAGATCAAGAGGCGGGAACTGGAGTGCGGCGCCTGAGGAGTCCGTGGAATGCGCCTTGTAGACTCGGTCGATCTCGTCGATGGCCTCGCCGATGACGGCGTGCAGCGCACGAAGGCTTTCGATGGTCATGGGAGGGTGTGACTGAAAAAAACAATGGCTCGGAGGATGAGCGTGAATGTGGTCGTCGTTGTTATAAGTGCCGTTAAGGGCTACCTATAGTCGGACATTCCGATTCTTGGGCGGGGTGCGGTCGAAAGATGCAATGGGCATCGGTGTGTCACCTGGCCATTCTGTTGGGAGATAATCACAATACAGCCGGTGGGCGCCGAGACATCCAGGAGCCTATGCCGGCGAACATGAAGATGTACTTACTAGTACCGCGCGGTGGTTTCTGGACTCAACCCGGGCTAGTCGGCGATAGCGCAGATGAACGCGAGGAGGCCACTCGTGCGAGTAGTCGGGTTTTCCCAGGCTTCGGGCGCCGTTCGAGCCGATAGACGGTACGGTGTGTACAGGGATGCTGGATGTTCGGAGCCGGCGAGTAGAACGTGGGGTCGATGGCGGACCGACAACATCCCGAGGTTCTGGGGCAGTGCATTTACGTGGGGTTCAGGTGGCTGGATACAGGGTGTCGGCCTTGAGTACGTCTTGGACAGCACGAGTGAGGGGGTCTGGAGACGGAAGGCTTGGCTGGATACCCCGCGCGGCAAGGGACGCTTCAGTGTCTTCGTGTAATTGCCTGGCCCGGTGGCCGCGTAGTTGAGGAGTGCGCCACCACACCGGCCGCAATGTAAAGATGATCTAATGGGCTTCGAAAGGTCATTTGGCCGTCGTCGGCAAGTCGTCGGGGCAAAGAATGGAGGCGAAATGCGGAGCGACCGCGGGATGCGGACCTCATACTTACGACGACCGACAAATAGCTCCCCTCGTGACACTTGCAGCCACTTCCGGAAGAACAAAATTGCAGTGCGGGGAAGGCGAGCGTCGCAAGGGAGACACAGTTTCAACAGAATAGAATACTTGCGTTCTAGTTCATGTATCGAGGAATGCTTACAGATCTTGAGGTCGCTGTTCAGTACCCTGCGAGGCAGAGGAAAGTCGAAGGATACATGATTGTCAACTTGTGAAATTCGGAGCGCGAGAACGAGAAATGTTGGGCGCAGGCCCTTCGGAGGCCTGAGGCTGCTGCCAACGCACTGTACGGAAAAGATAAGATAAGATGAAAGATGTTCCCACGACCCTGCTCTCCTTCTGTGGCACCCTTCGCTCGAAGTGGCGGCCTTTGCTCAGCCTCCCTCCTTATATGCGCTGTTTCGAACTCTGTGCCTCGCTCGCTCACAAACACCATGACTAGAAGATCTCGCCATCCTCGGGCCCCCTTCCACGAGCCCCGCCACGGCTCGCATGTCGCCTACCTCGAGACTTCCGTCCGCCCCGCCACACTCGTCCCCTCTCGGCCGTGTGGACCCTCTGGATGCTAGATGCCCCGTCTTCCTTGGTCTTGGTTCGAGACACCGCCCGCTTTCCTTTCTCTATCGTTGTGTTCGCTTCATGGCCGCCGACGTGGACGCGGGCTGTACTGCGCCCGCTGGAATAAACTCTGCGCCAACGCTCAACGCGACGCTCTGTGGCTGGCCGACGACAAATCAACCCTGTGGCCTCAACATACGATACGCTCAAACCCCCTATACCGCCGCTATAACTGGTATTCTCCTGTGTCATCCAGCGTCATGACAGAGCCCGCTGTACTCGCCTCTCTGCCCAACTCGCCCTTCTTGGCTCTCTGGAGAGCGTTTGGCCTCCTGGAGGGCATATATCTACTGCTTGGCGACGCTCTATGGATGGCGAACTCTGTTCTGAGCCCCCCCCTTCCCCGTTGGTTTTGAACGTATACTATTGCACCGGTAGCCTCTACAATGCCCTCTCGAGCGACAGTCGTTTTCTACGTGGTACTCGTCTTGTCGAGTACAAGTGCAATCTTCGCGCAGGACTCAGGGTCGGCGGTATCAAGTGAGTCCTCCTTTCTTTCTTTCGCCTCCACCCCCCTTCTTCGCCCTCCCCGCCGCATATATGCGTTCGGCATCCACTTTGGGGTGGGGTATATGCTGTCAGAGGAGATCACTCCATGCTCGCCGTGATCTGGAACGGGTTCGCATTGATAGCCCATTGGCTAGCCATCCTGAGCGGGCCACGAGTGGCGTCTGATAGGATGTTTTGTGCCGCTTTCAGAGGCGGATTATTGTCGTGTATCCACCGGCGCGCCAGCTATATGCGCGTCGAAACCTGCCGGACGCCCTCAAGGTCTCGCTATATGCGCCCTGACGTCATTTGTTTCAGCTACCGCCCAAACGAGAACGAGCTCGCCATCCGCTACCGCTACCGCTACCCCCACCCCCTCGGCCACGTCCGCGCCGATGACGACCACACCGACTACCACGTCCGGGCCGATCCTGTCCATATCGCCTCCTTCCACCGATCCGACGACCGACCCGGAGAACGTCTCCAGCTCGCGCGGCGATCGTCCGACTGGGGTCACTGTCACCGTTACTGTTACTTCGTCGGCAGCACCCTCCGCGACGCTGCAGAATGGGGCGGCGGTGATAGGTTCCGTTAGTGGGCTGCAGCTGGGGAGCGTGGTCGTTTTAGTCGTGTCGATCTTGCTCGCGCAAGTGCATATATTGTGAGGGGATTCGGTGAGGCATTTGTTGTACGTGACTTTAGCTGGCGGTTGAAACGTTGACTAGTCGTTATTTCGATCAGACCTCGTAGTTTGCTGTCCAGTCCAAGTGAGAGACCGTTTGGACAACGTTGGGTCAACGTTTGGTTACTCCACCTTTGAACTTCAAGCCCTGCACACTTGTTGCCTTGACGATCCAGTCAGGGTAGGGTGGTGCCACCCTCGACTGCGCACGTCAACGCGTATGCATCCCGTGGTCAACCTGTACTCGTAATTACGCCCGCATTGGGCGCACAACATGCTCGCTCTCGACTCAAACGATAAGTAGTCCAGCTGCGCGCGCCATGTAAAAGCAGGGTCGTCGGCCTTGTTTCGTCATGCTGCTTCTAGCATACTTAGGTAAGTTCGTACGCCTCCCGGACGTGCGTAGTTTGTTTGGAGTCGTGTCCACTGTCCTGTGCTTTACATTCCACAGACGTCTCGAGCGCGTAGACTGGGGCCAGGTGATACGTGTCTCGAGTCCACACCTTTGCCACGCTGCTCGCCATTGACGCAAGGGAAGACGTTACCGCGCCTGACGTCGACATCGAGTGTCCGATCCGAATCTTGGCACCATTCTCGATCCTTACTATACTTATCATTATGTATGTTACACCGCGTCAAGACCTGTCAAGGCTAGAGTTACCCGGTTGCGCCATCTCGCGCGTGTAGTATGCACCCCAGTTCTTGGGCCCTTGGGCCCTGGGGCACTACGTACGTACTGTATAAATACGCCCTACCCTCGCCGACGCTGGACGGTCAGGTACTGGCCTAAGCTTACCTTTGCCCGCCGCCGTCTGCATCGCACCTCTCCTTCCCTCCCTGCACCTCTCTCTTCCCGTGTCCATAAAACCTCATCGTCCTCGAGATGCACGCACGGTCCATCCTCCTCAGCCTCGCCCTCCTCCTCTCGAGCAGCGCCGTCCTCGCCCAGGGCCCGGCGCAGTCGAGCTCAGGTACGTTCTCCTCCACGTCGCCCTCACCCTCGCCCTCGCCCGCGACTTTATTTGGCTGACGAGGCCCTCCCTTGCCTTTCACCGCAGACGTCTCCGCGACGGACACCGCAACCGGCACAGAGTCCGCATCCGTGACCGACTCCGCGACGGACACCGCGACGGACACGAACGCCAGCACGGGCACCGAGGCGTCGACGACCGCCAGCGCTACCGCGACCTCCCCCGCCTCGGGCACGGGCACGAGCAAGCCCGCGTCGTCGGCGTCGGGCAGCGCGAGCGGGTCGCGTCCTGCGAGCGGCAGCGCGTCGGGCAGCGCATCTGGGACAGGCACCGCGACGAGCTCGAGCGCGTCGGCGACCCGCACGGGCAATAGCGCGGCGGGCCTGGCGGGGGGCTTGGAGGGCGCGATCGCGCTCGTGGGGGGGATCGTCGTCTCTGGGCTGATGTTGTGAGAGTTTGGGAGTTTTGAGGGAGCTAGTGCGGATGTAATGGACAGGGGGCGTTGGAGGCTGGACACGGACGTGTTGTTCTGAACACGCACACGAATATCGAATATCGCATGCCGGTGTCGAGGAAGGACTGTTTGTATAGCCTACTTGAGCGTGATGCCGCAGAGGGCCCACCGGTGTAGCGAGGCGCGGTGTGTAATCGGAGTTGGACGTTTTTCTGCCTGCTTATTTGCGCTCTGCGACACGAGGGTGCGCTTGGCGTGTCGACGTGCTTGAGCGAGGAGGCAGATCTTCTCATCGACTTGAAATGCAGTGGCGCCCAACGAGATGAAGCGGCTTCCGGCTGCAAGCGACCCCTCGAGAGTCGAGGACGTCCTGCAGTCTCGATGCATGCACTGCTAGTTTAGCTTGTTTCCTCGAGAACTGCGTTACTGGAGCAAAACCTCCGACAGTCGTAACACCCTCCTCAACCCTCGTGCGGCCTGTATGGTCTGTGGCAATCCACGCTTGGGCCCCGAAAGCGGCGACGCAAGGCTCTATCTTATGCTGCGGTGCCTACCGAGCTTCCAATCGACCTGGCGGCGGCGACCCCTCTGATCAGGCCTCGTGGGCCGCTCTTCCTCCAGGCCACAGGCTTGCGCAGCTACCTGTCGCGCAGACATTTCTGCGCGTAAATTCCTTCCTTCCTTGGCTCCGCAATACGTATGCAAGGGTACCGCGGCGTTAGCGTGACTGCCGCGCAGTTCCTTGCTTGAAGTACACCGACTCGGCGCAATGGCAATGGCGTCAAGTTTCGGTTTGGAGGTTTGATGTGATGAGGGACTTTGAGGGTGGATTGCGAAGAGGACTTCCGAACAGACGATGCTGAGCGTTCGGTCGCTTTTTGCATATGTATTTCATGGACGACCATTGGCTTGCGGGGGTAAGAGGTCGGGGCCGCGGCAAGGAGTCACTATACGTACGGTTGCCAGTTGGTCCGCAGGCTCCCGCGAACTATGTATATGACATCGACGTACCCATGCGAACGGTTTGGGATTCAATATTCAATATTCATGGCTAGGAGCATTTTCAGTGTCTTTCTTTCCTCGTATGAAAATGTGTTTTCAAGTGATATGCACTCCGATATCCTCGCGCGCGCGGTGACCTGTCAGTTGACTCTGACGCGGGGGTCTCGCCTTTCGACTAGACGACCGTCTTCCTTTTCCTATATGTTCTCTCGATATTCTAGGCTGATTCTGGGCTTGAGAGCGGGTGTCACGGTTCAACTTCAAGGGGTATTGGTTTACTGACAAACGGCTGATGACATGGGGCAGAAGACGTCCGTCCGTGTCGGGGAGGGCGGTGCAGGCTATCAGATTAGATAGTCTGTTAGCGTCGCTTGCGCACAGCGATTTTCACATGGGTTCCCACCTTTCCTCAAACCATCTCTGCGCATGGCACTCACCAACGATGTTACGACACATCGTGGTATTCTTTCCAGGAAGCGTATGTCTGCCGGGATGCGTCGTATTCCCCGAGAGCCGCAAGGCCACGACATACTGTCCGGCAGAACCACCATGGCTCCGCTCTGCTCCGAGTTCTCGAGGGATAAAAGGGCTCGACAGCTCTGTCTAAGTCCCAGGACATCCTCAAACTCGCCTTAACCGCACTACCAGGTTGACATGACAACTTTAGCCAGCCTCCGAGCCCTCCATGCCACCATCGGGTCCGCCCTCGACGACATCGAGAAGGCCTACAACGGCAAGGGTCTCGACTTCCCCTCCCCCGACGTCCCTCTCTACAGGAACGACAACATCGCTGCTGGGTTCACCGTCGACGATCCCGCCGAGAAGCTCATGGCGGAGCCGGCCGTGGCTCGCGCAGCCAGCTACGCTGTCGCTGCGTCGAGTCAGCTGATCAACACGCTCCAGCACCCAGTCTTCAACTTGCTCGAGAGCGGCACTGCGGTGAGTGCTATGTGTGCCAGCAGCTTGGGGCGGTGTCTATTCCTTACTCTTTACTGAAACGTGCGATAGTACCAAGTCTCCGCGGCGATCCAGTTCTTGGAAGAGAGCCATACGCCGGAGATTCTGCGCGCGGCCGGTCCGGACGGACTGCCCGTCGAGGAACTCGCGCGCAAGATAGACGAGCTTCGCGCCGTGAGGGGTCCTGTTTCCAAGCCGCTTGACCCGTCCCCGCTCAGTAAGGATCCGAATCGATCTTTGATTGTGGCCATGTTGACGAATACTTTGTTGCTATTAGGTCATATACTCCGGCTCCTCGCCACGCATCAGATCGTGCGGGAAGTCCGTCCGGATGTGTTCGCGAATGCCCGTCTTTCGGCGCTCCTTGATAGCGGAAAGACCCATGAGCAGATCCGCACCGCGCAAGTGTTGTCTGACTCTGCTGCATGCTCAGCGCGGTGATAACTTCGAGCTCGTCGCGTAGCCCCGAGAAGAAGTACGACGATACCAATGGCATTCCGGCCATCGTACCTACCGTGTGCGCCTCTCGATCCAGAATATCCCATGCAGAGCATCCTGACTTATTCTTATTCAATCTTCCATCTAGCATCAACGAGGGGTTCCGCAGCATCTCTTACCTCTCTGAGTGGCTCCTCCGCCCACGCGAGGGCAGCAACAGGTCCAGCGCGTTCAAGTACGCCTACAACACGGACGAGGACATGTATACATGGCTCGAGCGTCCGGAGAACTCTCTCCGCCTCCTCCAGGTTGGCCGCGGCATGGCAGCCGGAGGTCTGGTGGAGGGAAGCTTGAACATTGCCGATAAGTGTGGTACGCGCATTTACTATACATTCGAACCGCGCGTGCTCACCATGTATGCCGAATTATCGCACAGCGTTCCCTTGGGACGGCCTTCCGGAGGACGCCGTCGTCGTTGACGTGGGTGGTGGAATCGGCTCAGTGACGTTCCGGATCGCCGCGGCCCATCCGCACCTGCGCTACATCGTCCAGGATCGCGAGCAGACCATCGCGATCGCTCCGAAAGCCTGGGACGGTCAGCAGAAGAACGTCTTCGGCACCGGTCGCATTTCGTTCCAAGCGCAAGACTTCTTCGCTCCCCAGCCTACGGCGTACCATACCGGCGGTGGCGAGGTCAAGCACCCTTCTGTGTTCGTCGTCACGCGGGTGATACACAACTGGGGCGACGAAGAATGCACGAGGCAAGTCTGCCTTCCATCCGCCGTCCGTCCTGCACCGAAAGCTGATGCTGTTGCATGCCATGCAGCATCCTGGGGCACCTTCGTACCGCTGCGGGCCCGGACACGAAGCTGCTGATGGTCGACCAGGTGCTGCCTCTGGCCTGCGCCGAGGAAGCGTCGGTCGCGTTCCCGCAGGGCTCGCTCGCGCCCGCAAACTCCCCTCTCCTCCCCAACCTCGGCAAGGCTTACGCCGTCGGGTACCACATGGATATCCTGGTATGTCGGCGTCGCCGCCTCGTGATGCGTGACGGCTTTGCTGCCCGCGCTGACCTGCAATTGACAGATGTACACCGTCTTCGGGGGGAAGGAACGGACGCTGCGCGAGATATCCGCGATCACGAGCGCGGCGGGCTGGAAGATCGCGAGCGTCAAGCGCGCCGAGGGGGGCGTGTGGGCCTACACGACCCTGGTGCCCGTTTAGCTCAGACGGCGGATATGAGTACTTAACTTTGGTAACTCACTCGTCCCTGCCATTGCGCTTCAACTCACCCAGGTACCGTTCACCCGGTTTTCAAGGGGACGTCGGTTTGCTGCTGGTTTCAACAACCAGTCGGATTCGTCACGTTTATTGTGTATTTCTCCCTTGCGACGGTCATCCTTTTCGGAGAACAGCCTAGTACTTAACAATTGTCAATCGAACGGAACGAGTTATCTACGAGGTTCGGGCCCGCTAGCGCTTTGAGGATCTGAGTCTGGAGAAACTTTCGTACCGTACTTACATGCACCCACCGTCGACGGCAACTCTTGGGACAGTGGGGTCGAAGCGGTGGTATACGTTCTGTGATCGAACACTGATGTCCATGTATCATATGGCCTATCAGTCGTCTTGCGATGGCCGCCGTTCTGGGAGAATGTACAGATGGCGGTGTCCGGGGTCGTTGCGTCGCCTGCGCCTAAAGCTCCTCGCTGTAGTAACACTCTGTAACACTGCAGTACGACTTGCGCTCGTTCAACGCCAAGTAGTGTTATCGACAACACCTTCTATCGCTGTTCTTAGGAAGTTCTTGACTAGTGCGCGGAGGCCGCTTTATGTTGCTTATGGGACTCAGCAATCATCTGCCAGTGACACCAACGGCTAATCCGTAATCGCCTTACCACCATTCGATCTTATTCTCGCTTCACGTTGACAATCTGCTGATGCTCCAGGCCAGAAGATTTCTGAGTGCACCACAAGTGCGCCAACTGTGTATATGTCGTTCATTCTTACCATCACCGCGTCATCAGCACGCTGACATCTGGCATAAACTCCTCAGCATTCGTTGTTCCGAGTCGAAGGCTAACGTTCACTAGTACTGTCCGCGTTCGTTGACTTACCGCCGGAGCGGTCTCGTAAATTTGGTCCGGATCCGAGTCGCAGCACATTCAATTTCAACGTCGGATTCACAAGAAGCAGATGGCGTGGGTGGAGGTGAGAGGTCGTCTCCCATCTTCGGAATGTTCTTCTCAGCTCGTGACTTCCCCCACACTGCACAGTTGGGCTAAGCTTGTTCGGTAACGGACCGTCGAGTATATATTCAACAGGCATGAGAGCGAACCCCGCACTCTCGGACGCGACTTCTGCCCGCACACGCACAAAGGCTCATCAATCATCCGGATGTCTCAGGTACTCTAGCTCGTATATAAGCATCATCCCTCCCGCGCGCGGTACTCGACTACATCTCCCACTCAGAACTAACCGTCGTCGGTTGTACTTCGAATATGGTCGGCGGCTCATTCTCACGTCCTCCCAACGCGGCCCAGTCCTCAGTGAACGATGCACGGCCGAAAGTGGACGCCTTTCCGCTTGGTCAATTCTCGATCGATGAGCACAAGCCCATCAAAGTTGTCGTCATCGGCGCAGGATTTAGCGGCGTTATTGCAGGCGTCCGGTGCGTCTGTTCGTTTCTCAACGCGGCGTCCCCTCCTTGTGTGCTTAGTTTCGGCGCACCAGTTTCCCTCAGAAAATTCCAAATGTCGACCTGACCATCTACGAGAAGAATGCCGGCGTCGGAGGCACTTGGTTCAGCAACAGATACCCGTAAGCACTCCCGAGTCAAGTTGTCGTACACCCGTAAGTTGTGTGCCAGGCTGATCCATGCGCCAGCGGTTTGGCTTGCGACATCCCGTCGCATTCCGTAAGGCTTTCTCCCGACACATGTATATGTAGCTGACGTGCTTCGCAGTATCAACTGACCTTCGCAGAGAAGGTATTTCGTGTCCCCTCCAACCGCTGGTGGTATCCCGCTAACGTGCTATAGCGCGACTGGTCGTCGTACTTCGCACCGGGAGCAGAGATTCGCAAGTACATCGAAGACGTCGCCGAGAAGTACAAGGTCATGCGCTACGTCAAGCTTTCGCACGAGGTCACCCACGCGACGTACGACGAGCAGGCCGGGAAGTGGCATCTGCGCGTCCGCCGCGCCAACCCGGAGACGGGCGTCGTGGAGGAGATTGAGGACGTCGCCGACATCCTTGTGACCGCATTTGGGGCACTCAGCCGCTGGCAGATGCCCGACATCCCTGGCATCAAGGACTACAAGGGCGTCCTCCACCACAGCGCTGGCTTCGACCCCGAGGACAAGACGTGGCAAGAGGTCGTCGATGGGTGGAAAGATAAGGGGGTCGGCATCATCGGCGTGGTGAGCATCTGTCTGTCCAGGAAGCGTTCTCTGCGCTCACGGGGATTACTTGCTCATACTTCATGCCTCATACAGGGTTCTAGTGCGATCCAACTCGTTCCCGCGCTGCAGCCGCGCGTTTCGAGGGTGGTCAACTTCGTGAGAGGCAAGACTTGGCTCGCCATCCCGTTCGGCACCATTACGTTCGCCGAGCTCCTTGGGCGGCAGCCTCAGACCAAGGAGGACTGTTAGTAGTTCCCTTTTGCTTTGAGGACTCTACACTAACGTTTTCCTGCTCAAGATAATTTCACTCCAGAAGAGCTCGAGCGCTTCAAGACCGACGACGAGTTCTACAACAAGTTCCGTTGGGCGGTCGAAAGCGACGTCAACGTGAGTTCTGGGGCCACGGTGGCATTCTTACGTTCAAAGTCTCACCGGGTATCCCGCGCAGTCCGTCCACTCCTCAACGTTGCGGGGCACAGACCTGCAGTTGTTGGCCCAGAAACTATTCCGGGAGAGCATGGAGAAGAAGCTCGCCAAGAAGCCCTGGATAGCCGAGAAATGTGCGTCTTATCGCCGTCCGGCGGCTGCTTTACTTGGCGTAGCCAGCCTCTCTTTCTCGCGGTTAACTACTTCCGCCCCTCGTTACAGTGATGCCCGACTTCCCAGTCGCGTGCCGGCGGCTCACTCCGGGACCTGGCTACTTGGAGGCCCTGTGCGAAGACAACGTGAGTACGGCCGCGACCTTCGTTTCTCGTACCTGCCCCCCCTTCGTTCTCACATATTCTTGTCGGGTTCGCCGGGCAGGTCGAGTTCATCACGCCCCAAGTCAAGCGGTTTACTGAGAAGGGAATCGAAACCGAGGACGGTAAGGAACACGAACTCGACGTCGTGTTCTGCGCCACCGGTATGTGTGCTTGTCGTCGGTACTGTCGTCGTACCGTCTTGCTCACGCACTGCATGGGTGGTCATTCAGGATACGATACGACCTTCCAGCTCCCGCTTAAGATCGTCGGTCGGAACGGGGTCGAACTCAATGAACGTTGGACGCCGCACCCGGTCTCGTACCTCTCGGTTGCTGTGGACGGCTTCCCAAACCTTTTCATGTCGTTCGGGCCGAACTCTGGAGTCGGCTCCGGGTCGCTGCTCGCGCTCATGGAGTTCGAGGTCATGTACGCCGTCCAGGCTGCGGCCAAGATGCAGCGCGAGCGACTGAAGAGTATTGAAGTCAAGCCAGAGGCTCTTCAGGACTTCGACCGATACCTTGAGGCGAGTCTTCAACGTGTTCGAGTTGGGCATGCCGTCTGATCTAGATTGCGCAGAGCTACTTCCCCAAGGTAAATACTCATACTCCTTCGTGCGGTGGGCGGGCCCGTGGTGCTAACGTTACCCCAGACTGTCTACAGCGAGAACTGCCGGTCATGGTACAAGATGAACAAGGAGAACGGTCGAGTCGTCGGCCTTTGGCCAGGTCGGTGCCCCGTCTCGCCCGTGTAGCTATTGGTATCCTTAACCCTCCACTCTCTCCTGTATAGGTTCAACTTTGCACGCCCTTAAAGCACTTCGAAACCCTCGATGGGAGGACTACAACTACGAACAGGCGGATGACATCGCGAACAGGATGTACTGGCTCGGCGATGGCCAGACCTGGAACGAGAAGACCATGACGGGAGACAGTGCGTGTCTCGTCTCCGTTCTTGGAGTATACGTGCTAACGCCCGTCACAGGGGCGTGGTATTTGACCCCGGAATTTGTGGATCAGCCTTCAGGTGAGTCGTAGGACTTGCGCGTCGGGATATCGCTCGGGGACTGATTGCTCATGTTCTTGTGCATGTGCAGTGCCTGAGGATTAGGTATGCGCGTGGGAATTCGCCTCTGGCCGCAGTTGCTGCTCCATGTGTTGCGTACTTCGAGGTTCCCATTCTTCGGTTGTTGCGTATCGATCTGTTTAGAGTGCGACTTTTTGGATGTGACATCCGACGGGCTGAGCACAACCTCTGTGCCCATAAAGTGATTGCCGTGTCAGAGACGGTCTGGTACGTCCCTGGCTGTCGCTATTTTGAAGTGCTTTCCTGGCGGAGGGAGGGGGTGATCTTGAAGTTTCTAAACTTTGACACGAGCACAATAAACTCGAACAGGATGCAAGACTTCAGTTTCATTAACTGACGGCTCCCCTACGGGTACTACTAGCGGTACAACTTGGTAAAAAAAAAAGCACTTCATCCCACAGCGATCTACTACTGGCCAGTACATAAAGAAAAGAACAGCCAACGCACACGCACAATACATTGCGGATTCGAAAGCAAAGAACAGAGCATAAGGAAGGGTCAGTAAAGTATCATACTCGACACACGCACGCATCCGTATTCTCTAGGGCGCGACCGCGCCCTCGTCCTCGCCCTCCCACTCCGACAGATGGAGGCCCAGATCGCGCACGCTCGACACGGCGATCAAGAGCGGGTGGCTGGAATCGAGCGTCCGGAGGGCCTTCGCCATGTCCTCGAGCGCAAAGTCCTCCATCTCCTCGATCAGCATGAGGTCCTCGCGGTCGTCGCGCAGCTCCTGCGGCGGCCGCGCCGCGCGCGCTTTCCGCTTGTCCGCGAGGGCCTGCAGCTGCCGCTTCGTCGCCTCGAGCAGGCCGTTGTGGAACTCGAGCGCGAGCGCCGCGGGGCCGCCGATGACGAGCGTGGTGTCGAGGAAGCACTTGAAGAGCGACGCGAGGAAGGACGAGTCCGTCTCGACGCCGATGCAGTTGATGAGCTGCGAGAACGTGGCGATGACCATTTGTTGGGTCAGCGTTCCGCTGTTCTTGCCGCACGAGAAAAGAACGGGTATCAACCTAGACACCCCCAGGGGTTAGCGAGTAAGTACGGTCGAGCCACTGTTATACGTACATGGCACAAGCTTCTTGCACCCCATCGTGGATATAAAACCTCAGGCCAGGCAACGCGAGCTCCAGGACTTGGGATACGTAGGGGCCGAACCTCGCGTTCAATGTCGACGCGTGGATGAGCAGCGTCTCGAACGCCTGGCACTTGTCCTCGAGCGCGGACGTCTTGACGCCAACTTGGTGACCGTCCATCGAGATGCTCTCCCAGCCCTCGCGATCTTCGTGCTCCTCATCATCGTCTGCGCGCGCCGATGGGTGGATAAGCGCTAGCTTATGGAAGACAAGGTTCCACACGCACCGTATATTGAGATGTCGGCCTTTGAGCTGGCGACGCGGAGCAAGGGAGGCATGACGACCGGGAGGTAGGGCTCGAACTCCTCGCCGAGCGCTTGGCAGACCTTGGCCCACGTCGCGATGAGAAAGTGGCTCAGCATGGTGTCCTTCGGATCTACCGGGCTGTCTATAGAAAGCGAACAGAGTAAGCATCACAGAGGACACAAATGCCGTACGACGTGGACGCACTCTGGATGCGCATCAGGAGCTCGACAAACGTTCTCGAGTCCGGTCGGAAGACGTCTCGGCCGACGGCGATGGCTGGGGGTCATGTTCAGCGGCGGTTTGGTGGATGTAATCGTAATCGGATGAAACTCACCGATGAGGCCCGCGCACTCCATCGCCTTCACCCTCAGCTTCCTGTACTCCGGACCGTTCGCGTTTTGCATAACGTTCAGCAGAAGCGGCATGATCGAGGAGTAATGCTAAGGACGGAGGTTTAGCCATCCATCCCCCCGCCAGATCGGACCCCACCGTTGGGTACGCAACGTACCTTCGCGAACGTCGCCTCGCTCGCGTCCGCGACCATCGCGAGCGTCGTGATGACCTGTTCCTGGACGTACCGCTTCGGCTGTTTCGACGCGTCGCTCGCGGCGGGGTTGAGGAGCTTGAGCAGCCGCTCGACGATCGAGTCGAGGTACGGGATGAGGGTGTCGCGCTCGACGCCTTCACAGAAGTTGATGAGCGCAGCGGCCGCGTGCGCGTGCACTCTGTCCACGGGCGCAAGGCCGCCGGTTAGATCGAATGGAAGACGCACGGAGCGGCCGACGGAGTGCGGGGGGTGGATAGAAGTGCGGATGGAGGAGGGAGGATAGAGGATAGACACGGACGTACCGAGCTTCTGGGGCTTCGAGCGCGGGGATGAGCGCCGCGAAAATTTGCTCGTGGAACTTCTCCTGGACGACTTCCTGTGGCGGGCGTGGGGTCGTCAGGGGCGTTGTGTTTTACGGACGGATGAGCTGTCAGGAAGACGGTGTAACCCAATCTTCAGGAACGAGATGCGTACCTCGAGATCAGTGCAAAGCTGTCCGCTGTGGACGCGATGGCGCTCCCATCAGCCCGGAGATGGCGGAGCGAGCGGGCGTCGGGAACTTACATGCACTGGCACGCGGCGTAGCGCACGCGCGGATGTGGGTCGTTGAACATGGGCGTTACCAGCCTGTGGGTGGGATGGAAATGGAGGGCTTGTCAGCGCGTTGGGAAAGCTAGACGGTCAAGGACGCACTCGATCACTTTTCCGAGTTCTTGCTGCATGACCTTGCTCGTGCCCTCCGCGATCGCGGCAATAGCCATGAGACCAGCATGTCGGAGACGCCAGTCGTGCGACGCGAGCATGGCTGGGATGAAAGAGAACGCTGGTGGGAGGACGGCCGCGCCGCCCAGCGCGCACGCGACACGGTCGAGCGAGTGCTCGTACGTGTGCGGGTATGTGTCATCTGTCGGATCCTCCGCGGGCTAGCGCGAGGTAAGCACGCGAGCGAGCTGGGGGAGGGGGTACATACGTCTGCTTCCAGCCAGGCCTCTGTATCGTCCTCAGGTATCTCGCCCATGCCCTCTAGACATCCTCGTACGACGATGTTCACCCACGCCTCGACGCTCTTGAGCATATTCGGCTTGGCTTCGCTCAGCGTGGTCATAAACTCGAGCGCGCCCTTCCGGACCTCATCCTCCTCTCCGTTCTCCCTATCTTCCCCGTTTTCGCCCTTCCCGGCACCCGAAACGGGTGGGAAAGCAAAGGTACTCCCTCCTCCGGGATTCGGACGTGCTACGGTGGGAGTAGGACCCGCATCTACGACAGGCAACAAAAGAGAAGGTAGGAAGGTTAGTAGCGCGGGGATGTGTGGACGGAAGAGGTGGGGATTAGAAGAGGCAAGTTCCGTCAGTACGGAGAGGAATGGGGGTTGTTGGGCATGTGGGACAGATGGGAGGGTATTCAGCATGGGGTACATGAGCGCGAGGGCTTGCGCTTGTTGCGCGAGATCACAGGCCGTGAGGAAAGCGACGGACGCGCGGAGGGATGCGAGGCGGACCTGAAGGACAGAATCAAAGTTATGGGTTAGTCGAACTCGACATGGCGAATCTGAGGCGGGGAAACTGCGAGGATGGACAGACGGGCATCGCGGGAGATTCGCCTTCGACAGTGGTTCTGACAGCAATGGCAGATGAACGGGGCGCGCAGGTCGCGAGTGTGGATAAACAGAACCGCGAGCGACACAAACGTCAATGAAAGCCGGCATAAAGTGAGGACACTGAACAGAATTTCGGCTCCGACGAAGACAAGCGTTACGCCTACGCGCACGTGGCTGAATAGCACGGCATAGGGCCATACGAGCCGAGGCAGACAATATTAGGGCAGCATAAGGAGATGAAAACCGCAGAGATGGAGCAATTGAAGGGGAAACGCCGGGTGAGATTGCATCCATCGGTGGGCGTATCAGAAAGGCGAAAGTTCCGGTGCATCAAGCACCGGTAACAGATGGATGGACGGAAGCGGGCAAGAAGATGGATGGGTGTGGGGCACTGACCTCTGTGCTCTGGGGGTCCTGGAGGCCTTTCTGGAGGAGGTTCACGGTGGCGTCGACGTGGAGGTCCAAGATGAGATTGGGACAGCCGGCGAAGACGCGAAAGGCGGACTCGCGGGTGAGGACGTCTGTGCTGTCTGCCATGGCGAACACTTGGGAGCGGAGGGCGTTCCATGGGTAACCGCGTTTTGAGGCGTTGTTGGAGAGGTCTGTGACGGCGTCGACAGTCTTTCGGCGGACGACGGGAGCTGGCTCGTGGAGAAGGGAATGGAGGAGGATGCGATGGAGGGTTTCTATGGCTTGAGAACCGAGATGGTCGTAGAGGGCGACGCGTTGTGTGGTGGATGGGCGGAAGAGGAGACGACGGAGGAGGACGAGGGAGAAGGAGCGCATCTTGGGGGGGATGGGGTCGGAGGGGAGCGCGGGTAGATTGGACGAGGATGCTCACCAACTCTGTGTCGGCGGAGGTCGCGAACTGAGCGATAGCGAGTAGATAGAGCTCGGGAGTCTGAGCGAGGCGTTCATCGACGGCCTTTTCAGCACTGGAAAGCAAAGGGAGGAGATTCAGTGGGTGCGATCGATGCGGGGGGCGGGCACGGACCTGGAGCGGATCTGGTTGTCGCCGAGGACGAGGTTGGAGAGGATTTGGGTGACCTCGGCGGTGACCTCGGGGGGAACTACAACGTCGGACATGCTGGAACGAAGACAAGCAGCGGATGCAAGTCGACGATCCAACCACTCATCCCACAACTCCTCCGACACGTGCCAATCTATCGGCGCCTACCAAATCTACCCTCGCCCGGCCCGCCCACGATTCAAACGAGTCGTTGTATACGCCAGCTTCGCTTTATTCAATCTTGGCCTTGTCGTGCATGTCCCCCCACCATGAAAAGTCTCACCCAACATCATACTCTTTGCCGCCAACGACCGCCCGGCATATGTGGAATGCCCGCCTTGTGACCGAAACGATGATAGAACACTTAGGGCAGAACCATGGCTTGAGTCCACCTTCATTCATGTTCCATCCATTCAACTACTTCAGCCGTTCGTACACCCTTCTCCTCGATTGTCGCGTCCGCCCATTCGGCCTGCATGGGAACCCCGCGATGCATGTACGAAGTTGATATCCAGGCGGACAATGGGATCGCAGCCGCCTCGGAGTCTCTCATAACGGTCAGGAGCAAGAGAGCGTACATACCTGGACGGCGACCGGCTTGAAGATGACTACCGTCAGCGCAGGCGGTACACATATATGTGTGAGCGGCGCCATGTGAACGTAAATTGGGGGCGAACGCAAGATGGGTCAATGTGCGGTGCGTCGGCACGTAGTGAACACGGTGACTTGAGAATGCATCAGCGCAGTGTTCGCAAAGCAAGCAATTGTGAGACATACCAGCTAGCTATGACAGGGTAGGTAGGGCGCGGAGGTCGCCAAGTTCAGAATCATTTCGCCTTGGACTTGGCGTCCGCCGCGGCGGTCTCCCCTGAAGCCTCGTTCATCCAGTCCATGTCCGACTTCTGCCCACTCAGCTCTCCGAAACGCCTGCTGAATCTCCCCATACGGCCCGTAACCTCGTCTTCTTCCTCGTCCATGCCCACGAAGCGCGACGCGTTCCAGAGCGGGTTGTTCGTCGTGTCGCGCGTCAGGCGGATGACCGAGCGCGGCGACGTGGTGTAGTGCACGATTGTCGAGCCGTCGACGCGGACGAGTCGCTGAGGGAAGATGGGCACCATTGGGTTCGGGAGCTTCTTCGACCGTCTCTTCCAGACGTGCGTGCGGCCGTAGGGCGAGGACGATACGGAGCGCGTCTGCAGTTGAACGAGTGGAGACCACGACAGCGAAAGTGCACGAGGCGCACGGGAGGTGCTCAAGAGGGAAGGGAGACTCATTCTCGATGCCAAACGAGAAACACAGGCGTAGAGGTCGCGGACGATTAGGAGCAGGTGCTCGGTAGGTGGTAGAGGAAAGAGAACAGCCGGAACTTGAACTCGAGCTCGCAGGCCGCCTCGAGCGACGCGCGACTCTCGGGCGCTTGCCGCGGACCTGAAGCGATCCGTGCTAACGAGGTCAACCCCGCCCGTGAGCCTTGAGGAAACGACACCAGGGTACTGATCGTCCTGCTTGACATGAAACACATTTTGCTACAGGCAAAACACTTCGCTGACAAACCGGGTACCGTGAAGTAGGTTATGTACGACGCGGTTCATACATAGATCCGACGTGGAAAGCGTGCGTACAGTAGTATATATAGTTCACCGTATACTATAACGAAAGGAAGCACTGGGATGCTATGATGACTTCTCTTTGCACTCTCATCCTCGCAAACCGATATCACCCCCCGCCTCTCGAGTCTTTCGCCTTCCGCCGTCGCATTACCTCCTCCGGCTAGCTCACCTTGAAGCTCCCTGTCCATGTCGACTGGTTGAACACGATGTCGAGCGTGAACTAGTCGAGTGGGCACAGCCCACCCACATGCAAAATTCAGTGTCCCTTCTTCTCCGTGAGATGAGGCGGCGGAAGAAGGCGACGGGGACGGCGAGGGTGTTTGCTAAAAGGAAGTAGGTGGGACGGGCACGGGAGAGCCAGGGTAGGCGGGGGATGTGCGTTTTCGAGGAGGTACGGAGTCGACACCTTCGTTCATGGTACTCGCTGTGGGATTCATAGGGTGTAAAGTAGGGGGGGTTTAGGGTTAGAGTACGGTTTGGGTCAGACTGTTGCAGAATTATGCGAGGTGGCAGGGCACACTGCGACACCGAGTGGTTGTCGGCTAGGTGGGTAGCGATAAAAGTGCGGGGACACAGAAGGCCTGTCTCCTCGCAACCTATGGGTATGGACATGTGAGTAGCAGATTTTGCGATGTGGCAGCCAGACTGTGTCATCGCATGATGGTCCAGCAGCCTGTGCGAGCAGTCTGTGCGAGGTGACAGGTCATCTGCGACCTCGCAGGTCATGTCGATAGCGATTGAGAGGGGGTAATACGGGAGGTTTCACTAGTTCAAGAACCATGCGAGGTGGCAGGACAGACTGCGACACCGGGTGGTTGTAGGCTAGGTGGGTAGCGATAAAAGTGCGGGGACACAGAAGGCCTGTCTCCTCGCAACCTATGGGTATGGACATGTGAGTAGCAGATTTTGCGATGTGGCAGCCAGACTGTGTCATCGCATGATGGTCCAGCAGCCTGTGCGAGCAGTCTGTGCGAGGTGACAGGTCATCTGCGACCTCGCAGGTCATGTCGATAGCGATTGAGAGGGGGTAATACAGGAGGTTTCACTAGTTCAAGAACCGTGCGAGGTGGCAGGACAGACTGTGACACCGGGTGGTTGTAGGCCGACTGGGTAGTGATACAACTGCAAAGACATAGATGGCTTGTTCAGCCGCCGGTGTGAGCAGTCTGTGCGAGGTAACAGGTCATCTACGACCTCGCAGGTTATGTGGGTATTACCTTGGGTACCAAGGTTACTGCACACCCATAATTTGTGCCTGATATCACCCGGTTTACGGCGATCATCGGAGTTCCTCGAGCGCTCCACTTGTGTCTGCCCCAAACGATACAATTCCAATAAGTATCTGGCAATGGAACAGTACCCTCGAGCGAGTTGAAGCATAAACATAAAGTTAAGTCGCGATAGATAACAACACGAGATGACTGATGCACATGGTCTCACTTCAGTAAAATGCACCCACCAAACTTTTTTCTCGCAGCAACACTCATCTTCGCCTTCACGCCGCCCCGGGCCCTCCACCCCCGTCCCACGTACTCGGACGTAACTCTCGCTGGTTGCGCATTAGTATCTCTATCCCCCACAACATCTCCCTCGGATTCTGGCGCGTTCTCCCAAACCCCGAAATACTTTAGGACTGCGACCGCACGCTTGACGCCCGAGTCCGCCGATAGTGTGCTCTGTACTAGAAACTTTGCATAGTGTACAAGCTGGCTCGGCGCGTGCTCCGTGAAGCTTCCATCCAGCTGCTGCACCGACTTTTCTGTGGCGTTCACACTCACTCGCACTGGGGAATTGACCAGATGGATGGGTCAGACCCACATGCTCGTCGCCTGGTGTGCGCATAAGCATAGGCTCGCTGGGGGCGCATGCACTGTTATTTCGCCTGTACAGCACTTTCCCGGGCCTGTTATATCACCACATGTACTGTTGCGCCGGCCAATGCTCAATCTATCCACTTACTGGGTGCCGCTCAGGACAGAAAGTGTGGAGCGGTCCCAGTGGGCAAATATAACAGGTCTTATTACCAGCTCTTATAATCATGTAAACCGTACCCAAGGTTACTGGCGCACCCGGGCGCCATCTATCTAGTTGATGTATAGGGTGTAATATAGGACAGTTTCAACATTTTAAGAATTATGCGAGGTGGCAGAGTAGACTGCGACACTGGGTGGTTGAAGGCTGAGTGGGTAGCGATAAAAGTGCGATGACGCAGAAGACCTGTCTCCTCGCAGCCCATGAGTATGGACATGTGAGCGGCAGATATTGCGATGTGGCAGCCAGACTGTGTTATCGCACTACGCACGTAAATAGCCCGAGCAATATGACAGATGCACTGCAACATCGCAAGTCCTGTAGTAGCAATGTAATATTATTTGTTATTGGTAGAATCCGGATAGCGCAATATCACAGATGTTCTGTCACATCGCAGACACGCTTGTGTAATATAACAGTGTAATCCAAGAGAATAGGTGTCTTAAATAGTCCCACGTCGCAGGTACTCTGCCACATCGCAAGGTCGAGAGACGATAACATTGTTTCATCCAAAGAGAACAAATTGAAGTGCTGGCATTTCGCAACATTCTTGTCATATCGCAATGTCATGGAAATCGAGAAAGGGTACATAGTGATAATACAATCTATGCGGTGGGATATGTACATGGCATATGAAAGCGGACAACCTGAAGAGACGGATCAATGCTACCGGGATGGAGAATTGAGGAAACATCCATTGATTCAACGTTGATATGAAAAAGACGACAGAGGTGGGTACAGATGCATCATACAAAACCACAACTAACACATTGTCATATACAGTTGACCTAGGCCTGCGCTGCAATCAATCGTACAATGGGTCAGGATAAGTGCACCGGGAACACGTACAGCGACTGAACGGGAGACAATAGGGAAACATTCATGCAACCGGGCAGCAGACGACATATATTCACACGCGTATAAATGAGGGCAACCTATAAGAGTCACGGAATGGAAAGGGAGGGCGCCATATGCCCATTATGCTTACCACCACCCCCGCTCTCAACTTCTGCGCTGTCGACGTGCTCGAAGAGCTTGTCAACGACATTGTGACAGCCGATGGCGACGACACCCAACCGGCGACAGGTGGCATGCACGACCCGGCGCGACCCGATATCACCAAGGCCCTGTATCAATTCTTGGTACTCACACGGGGACTCCACCACACCGTGCGAGTGGACCCGATGTTTGCGGAGCTGCGGAAGTACCTGGAATGGCTTCCTCGAGAGGAATGGGTGCCATGCAAGGGAGGGGATCGGAACACGGAGCTGGGGAGACTCGAGGAGGCGTACTCGATGATCACGCGAGAGAGCCGGGTGCAGGGGTTATTTGGGGAGTTTGACGTGTCACTGGCCATGTACAAGTGGGGGCGGGATGAGTGGGAGCGGCGCGCGCACATTGCTGAGATGGAGAAGACGGACACTGCCACGGAGAAGACCACACAGCAAGAGAAGACGCTGGAGGGATTTCGGAAGAAGCTGTTGACGACGGCGAAGGAGCTGCAGGATGCCTTGGAAGAACGTGAGTGAGGCGGTGAGGAATTCTGAATGATACTGATACTGACTTTGACGTGGCCAGTTGTCTACGTAGTGTCTTCAGGATACTACTACATACCCCTCGAGGCCGACAACTCTATGGAGGAGGAAGGCAGCGTGAAGGAGGAGGGGACAAGCACTACAGAAACCAGTGTGGGCGTAGATAGCACCGCAGATGTGGATGTGTGAATGAGTTCTTTAATGTTGCACGCATCCTGTATATGACTATGTTAGTGTCTTTTGACCGAATGTGGAGTATAAAAGTGCGGGATGACAGACAGTCTGCGACATAGGGATTTCAACATCCACACAGCGTGCAATTGTCATGCAACCATTTCCATTTGCGTTGATTGTGGAGAGTGGGGTTGCAATGTGACAGCAGTCCTGTGTTATCGCGGTTGGTGTGGCCTACGTATATGGGTTAATGATGAAACCTCCTCTGATCATGCTGCCTATTGTGATGTGGCAGGTGATCTGCCACATCGCAACCAGGGCCTCATTCCACCCCATGAATGTTACAGCTGAAGTCAAAATTGTACTTCTCTTCTCGCACTTTACGATTATCCTGTGCCGTAAATAAGAATGTGATGTTGTTCTGCGGGCCACAGAGACACAACATTATACAATGAAACTGTGTTAAAGCTATCCAAATGTGTCTCATATTGCAATCCACAAAACGTCATGGGCCAGTATCACCATTTATAGGGTGTAAAGTTGGGGGGGATTCGGGTTAGAGCCAGGTTAGGGCCAGAATATCTTAAAATATTGCGCCGACGCAGGAGGTCTGCGATGGCGCGGGCGTCAGGTATCATACTGGGATAGGGTAAGAGTGCGCCCACGCAGGGGACCTGCGAGAGCGCAACACATATGGCATTCAGCCGATAACAAAGACATCTCAATGCTATCACAGATATTGTTGCACGGCGGTCTATGTAGAATCTGTACCTGACAGGACTTGTGTAACGAAAAAGAGAATTCCAGGGAAGAGTTTCAAGCAAGGTGGTCGACAATTGAGATGGCAAAGGTGGAGTAAGACATTGGGCAGTTGGGAAAGAAGGCATAGGGCAAACGGGCGGCAAGGAGCGAGAAGCTGGTTGAAGGTATGGAAGTGTTTGACAGCACGACAAGGATGGACGTGTGAGGTAATGGACAAAAAGAAAGGGATTAGAAACGTAAGACATGAGAATGGTGCACGACAATGGGACGACACGTGCAGGAGCAGTATACAAGTGGGGATAGGACGTGGAGAGGGGGCGCAAGAGGAAGGAAAGCGGAGGGAAGAGAAAATAGAAGGAGAAACGGGGAGAAGAAGAGGGGAGGGGAGGGACCATGGGATTTACGGCAGAAGCGTGGATAGATTGTGAGAAGGCGCTGGATGTTCAATTGAGTTCATAAGCGAGACTAAGCGAAGGGAGCCGGAATATAAGACTGAAGGGACATGGGAAGAAAGGGCACGCGCACTATGCTTAACACCACGTCCTCCCACCTTGACAAGCTCGCCCTCGAGCAGCTCACGCGCTGCGCCTCCGGGATGGTTTCCGCCGACATTACGGAAAGGGCCGCTTGGACGCCCGGAGTCGACGACGACAGGCCTGGCGACCCGAGACCCGACATCACCGACCACCTAGAACACTTTCTGGTGTACACCCGTGCCCTGGGCCCGACGGCGAACGTCGACAAGCAGTACGAGGAGATGCGGGTTCATGTGGCGAGGCTTCCGAGGCCGGACTGGGTGCCGTGCAAGGGCGGGGCGCGACATGACGAGTTGGCGAGGGTAACGGAGGCGTACTCGCTGATAACGCGGGAGACGAGGCTGCGGGCATCTCTGGTGGAGTTCGAGGTTGCTTTGGCGCGGTTCAAGAGGGAGCGGGATGAGGCGGAAAGGTGCGCACGTCTGGTGCAGCGGGGGGAGGTGGAGGACGCAGGGGAGATACTGCGGCGGGCGATTGGCACGTTGGCAGAGGCGCGACGGGATGCGGTGCAGTGCTCTATGGAGTGCACGAGCATGATGCAGGAGTGTGAGTGTTGTCCGATGTGCGCGTTGCCCTGCTGACGTTTTGTGTTCCGCAGTGCATCATGTTCTTGCTACAAGCTTCTACTACGAGCCACCTGCGATGGAGGAGAGCGGCGGTGAGGAGGGGGAGGTGGAGAGAGCGGAGGAGCCATCGGGGCTGCCTGTGACGGCGCCTGGTGATACATATAGTCCGCGGTTGCACGGCTTGTGGCAATGGTAGCAGAGTTGACCGCGCTGTATTGTCTATGGCACCCTGATTGCATTGTGGGCAAGTCTATCAACCGGGTCAGTGACGAAGCGCCTCATGTGCGTGCAGAATTGCGCCGATGCAGCCCGGCTGCGTGGGCGCATTTAACGTTGTGAGGATGGATGTAGATTCATATGTGCCTGCAAGTCTATTATCGTACACAAAAACCATCTGCGCAGATACAGGCGGCCTGGCTGCGCGTGCACATCGTGTTTGGTAGTCTTATCATGAAATAAAACCTTCATAGGATGATGTCAACGACGTGGTCGGTCATAGTTTTGCGCTGACGCAGGCATCCTGCGTGCGCGCACAGGCGTTATGTGGCGACGACACTTTGTTACATACAGATCTATTAACATACAGTCTGATTCTGACAGGATGATGATACGGTGGTCACCTGATCAACAATATGTTCCAAACCGTATAGGAAACTACAAGACAATCAATCACTATATTCTTGTCATAGTCAATGTGATGAATTCCGAAGTACCAATGAGAGAGAAATGAACCAGGAAAACCTTATATGACAAGACTTTCCCCCAAGGCGATTCAAATTGAGCACGATAGCACACAATGTAAGTAGTACTTCGTTTTACTCAGCACAATCAAGACATTTGTGTGATTGAACCCCTCAACATATAAGTGCGCGGCCACCTAGCAATGGACAACTGTGCAGGCTTTCAGTGGTGCTAACAAGTGTGTATCTGTTGGGTCATATGAATGCCAGAGACATGTCCGCAAAGATACCAAAAGAGCGCGAGGATGTCTACATTGAAATCGGCTGTAATGGACCCGAGCAGACCGAGAAGGCCATAAGGCGATTAGATGAATATTGTCTTCGAAATTGATAAATGCCTTACATCAAACGAATACGCACATTGCGCGAAGAGTCAATAAACCACACACCGTGTCCAATACTCCGCTTATTAAGGGGGGACGCAATGTGGGGCCATTCCGGCAGGAGCCTGGAGTGGAGGAGCGTGAGGGGAGATTGGAAGGAAGAGGAAACAGAGAAGCTGTTTCCAATGGACGCGCAGACAGCGCTCAGGAAGGACATCAAGATTACGTCTCACAAGCGAACTATGTACTCGCAGGGGCTGTCGACGTGGCTCCATTCATCCTCCCACCATGACCACCCTCGACGACTTTATTCTGCGCGACCTCGTCGATCGGGTCAATTGGCTCGGTCGCACCATCGACACAGCTCTGCCCACCAACCCCGATCGTGATGACCAGGACGACAATGTCGATCGCCCGCCCACCATCCATTCCTTTGATGCCACGGTGATCGTCGGGGAGTTCCTGATGAGGGTCCGTGCACTCCCCCCTTCCATCCAGGTCGACGAGCATTTCGTTCGTCTTTACCGCCACCTCTCCCGCCTCCCATCGACCGCGAAATTCGACCAGCAGTCCCTGCGGCTGTTTGCCGAGGAGTATTCCATTCTTACGCGCATCTCCCGCTTGCACCTCGCGCAGCAGGAGGTGACTGCAGGTGCGCACGTGTTAGAAGTCGCGCGAGAGGCCCTGGACAAGGCGACGACGAAGGCGCAATTGTCTGGGAGCGAGGCGGACAGGGACGAGGTGGTCATCGCCAAGAAAACGGTCAGCCAAGCGGTGATTGACGTGATGGGGGTTGCGACGAAGGGTGCTGCCATGCTGAACGAGCGTAAGTGTTGACAACGTGATCAGTACACTGGAGGACTTACGCGACCTTCTTAACAGTTGCTGTGGTGGCCCAGTATGGTGTGTATTGGGGGGACGCGACGGGACCTTGAAGTGCCCGCTGGCCCGTCCGCCATGCATGAAGATCGCGCGACGTAGCAAGAATGGACTGGCGATGGAGAGTTGTGATTGAGATCAGGTCGAGCCGCCTTCATTGTATAGATATCATGCGTGTAACAATGCATCCGTTGTTCTTGGCGATATGAGGGATTGCCATCTGATAGACTCTCGAAAGATGACTATGTGGGCTCCGGGGAGGAAAGCGACAGAATAACTATACTGCTCCCTAGTGACAGTCACACACTAAACTACCAAAGGCTTAAAGGGTTTCTCTCCGTAATGAACCATAATAACCAGAACAAGACGGCTGTCTGAACAGAGACACCGCTCCAGTAACATTACACCTTTGCAATAGCGCTTCGTGCGCCCTCGCAGGACGCCTGCGTGCGCGCGGCGAACACGTATCGATTTGATGGTCCCTCCCACATACTGATTAACAATGCCGCCCTCGCAGGTGTCCTGCGTTCGCGGCACTCAACAGGCAAATATGTACTATTACAAATTCCGAAATGGCATCGCATAAATGATTTGGAACCGTATGCGTACATAATACACCAACTGATCAAAATCGTAAGGTTAGGGTCTACTGGCACGTGATGACCTCGAGGTGTGGCGATGCTCCTTGCGCGTGAGCAGACGATTATCTCGTCGCTCCATCAGCCCTACGCACCACCATTCTGTACCCCAACGCAACTGACCACAAACATGTCAGACGCCGACTTCGAATACAACACCGGAGAGCCGAGCCAGGCGACAATGGAGGAAGACGTCGAGATGGGGGATGTTGAGGAGGTGAGTTTCATGCCCTCTGTGTCTTTCGCTCTGCTCAACTGTACTAGGATGCACCCGACGCGGGACAAACGAGCGAGGAGCAAACAGAGGGCGGCGGAGCGCCCCCACAGGAAGAAGAGGAGGAAGGCGAAGATGAAGAAGGAGGAGAATCGCGAGCGCATGACCAGAGTGGCGATGCATGGGAACACAACGTGAGTAGGCGAAGCTTACTGGGAGCTGTCGAAGTTACTGACAATGAATTCGGCGATAGGATGACGAAAGTTCCGCGGCGGAAGACGAGCGGGCGTTAGCACAGGCACGCAAAGCGAAACCGGTACGCGACGGCTGCCGCCCCTCCGTGTGACAGCACTGACAGGCTCCTGACCGCGTAGATCAACAAGGGCAAAAAGCAAGGAGCAAACTTGACCCCTGCACAGAGTGGGCGCGCGCGCGAGGGGACAACAAAGGTGCGTCGTCCAGTCATTGATATCATCGCGGAGAACTGACCTTAACGGAATGGTGGATCGGCCTGCAGGATATGTCGGCCTTCGGCGCCAGGCCCACAGGAAGGAAGGCGAAGGCGTCAACGGTGAGTAACGATACTCACGTTATGACAGCGATCCTGATATAACGTCACAGAAGAAGTCGAAGAAATTGAACATCAAGGAAGAAGATCTCGACTCAAGCAACATCGTCGTCGCGACGGACGATCAAGCGGTTCTCGATGCGGCCTTCTTGGGGTTCGTTCGCGTAGCGATCGTGGACCCGGACGCGACGGTCACCGCGCGCTACAAGGTGATCAACGACCGCGACATCGATAACAAGCATCGCAAGACCATGGTCGAGAGCTTCCACGTCCGCAAGGCGGACTGGGAGCACCCCGCGCACGTACTCGTCGACGGCAGCGTGTTGGATCCCGCGTGTCTGGCACAGTCGCCATATCCGGTCAAGGACCTTCAGACCTGGCTGTGGAATTGCCCCCCACAGCAGCGGATCGTGGAGTTCCTGAGTGGGAACCATCGGCGTGTCGCCTCGGAAGACTTCACGAAGGAACTGTCGGACGAACTGCGCGCGACGGAGGCGAAGCGCGAGGCGCACCGGGAGGCGCAAGCGAAAGGGGGACAGAAAGAGATCACGGCGGATGGGCAGCTCGTCGACGAGGTCGACGTTCAACTGGAGAAGAAGATTGTGAAGCTGACGGCCGCGGTGGAGCAAGCGCGAATGTGGACGTTGAAGGTGTACGACAAGCGTAAGTCAATCCGATGCGGCGAGCAATGTATTGCTAACAATGACGATACCATATGCAGGCAAGATGGAGGGCAAGATTGCGGCGCTCGCGCTGCTGGCGACGAACGAACTCCAGCCCGCAAAGGCAGCGACGGCGCAGGAGAAGGTACAGATGATGCGATGGCACATCGACGCGCAGTTGAAGAAATGGACGGATGACCATCCTGGACAAGTTGTCCCAGCGCCGGGGACGCCCGCCTTCCGCAAGGACATCCTCGGCATGGTCATGACAGCAAACGATATGAAGGAGGGGATCGCGAACTTCCTGTTCGTGGAGCCGGACAACTTCACGTTGATCCACGATCTCTGGCAGCTTCCGTATTTCGGACTCACGGGTAAGGTCGGGCTCTCGCGGCTGGAGAAGGCGTTGGGAAAGGTCAGCAAGAAGGACCTCAGCAAGAAGTCGAGCTCTTCCATGGTGAGTCGACATCCTTCGCGAGGGAGCCTCACAACTAACCAGAAGCACGATGGTTGCAGCTGTGGCGATGGGTCGTCCATAAGCTGATGCGCGACCTTCGCGTTGTCGGAACGACGGTTCAGTTTCCGGACATCGAAGACGCCGAGGACGACAAGGCCCACCACATGGAAAATGTCGTCAAAGTCCTCGAGGGCCTGGATAAGCCGCTGTACATCACCGACGCCATCTGGAAGGACGCCGGTTACCATGCGCCGTCGTCACGCAAGACCCCGAGAGCAAAGACGAAGATCAAGGCGTATGCGATTCAAAACGCTCGCAAGCGATACGAGATGGACGAGGACGAGCGCGTGGAGCCGATGAAGTTGAGCGTGCTGGTGTGGGACCCGGCGATCCTCGCCATCGTGGACAACGTCTACACGCGCATCTTCCGCCCTGTCGCGTGGACCAAGTTCGGCGACTGGAAACACAAAACTTGGGTCGATGCGATGAACAAGTATACCGCGCAGTTGACCCCACTCCTCGAGGAAGCCTGGACGACCCGACTGGAGGACCTGGGCGAGAATGAACAGGATGATGCTGACGCCATTGCAGTTCGTGAGGCGGAGGACAAGCTGAAGTGGCTGCAGAAGCTGCAACGGCTCGGGGGCCGGGCTCTCTACGCTCCACTCCTATGCGACAAGTTCATGGAAGACTTCAGCGAGGTCATCATACGGGCCGAGGCCGGGTTCAAACTGGTACGTATTTCTATCATTCACGGTCTCGCCCCCGCGGACGCAGTGGTCCTGCTTCGGCGCACTACCGCGAACGCAGTGCTCCTGCGTCGGCGCACTACCGCGAACGCAGTAGTCCTGCGTCGGCGCACTACCGCGGACGCAGTAGTCCTGCGTCGGCGCACTACCGCGGACGCAGTAGTCCTGCGTCGGCGCACCTCCGCGGACGCAGTAGTCCTGCGTCGGCGCATGACAACGGCCACACACATCTTCACGTCCCGGATTACGTTCGTACATGCTGACTCTGGTTTAGATCACTCGGACTCTGGACCCACTGTCGCAGATAGGCGTGTTGAGGGCCACTGCGTCAGACACGCCTGGGTCCGGGAAGGAGGTGTTCAATGACTACCTCTCATATGTTTCCGGCATCCTCACCAATGGCGAACGGTTCAAGTTCAAGAGCCTTCCAGCAGCCCGCGACGCTGTACGTACATGTCTTTATACACGCCGCTGCGTTCTAACCTGCCCTAGTTCTGTGCTTGGTTGCTCTCCAACCTATCGCTCATCAAGAAATGTGGCGATGTATATCAGGCACAATACTTGACAGCAGATCACGACGCCTTCCTCTCTATCTCGCCGAACCAACTCATCGGCGAAGTGTCCAAGCTTCACAAGAAGAGCAAGGACAAAGAACGAGAATTTATGCAGGCAGACAAGTTCCCCGCCTGTCTGACTGATGCGTTCTGTTCTGTCAGGTTCACGTCGGACGACTTTGAAGCCGTTATGAAGATATTCCGCATTCTTCTCGATACCGCCCCGCGACTCGTCCCGGATCAACCGCTCTGCGTAATGCCGCGAATATAACTTCTGCGGCGCAACAAGACTTGCTCGGACGTGGCCTCAGCGTTCTTTCCCTCGCCGACGTCGACAAATTCCCTTGTCTTGCTATTCTCTATCGTCACGGACAACCTTGGAACAACCCCGAGTTCGGCGCGAAGAAGGGCAAGTCCAACGGCTTCCTCGGATACGCATATTTCCTCTACATGGGTTGGCGTGTATACGGCGACACCATTGGGCGGATGCTCGCTCTCGAAGAGTACGCAGAGCTTCGCGATTCCCTCTTCACGTTTCTGGGTACTTGTTGCCAACCTAATCTTGACGACTTCCTCGGCGAACATACGGAACGTCCCCAAACCACGTCGTTTGTCAACTGGGACCACAAAGTCCTCGATCGTTTCGTCAACCTCCATGGCAAGCTCATCTCGGAGGAACCAAAGTCGTCCGAGGGGGCTGGTGGTGCCCCTGGTTCGAAGTTCGCCGCCCCGACCATCGTGCTATTCGACTCATCGAAGATGGCGGTCCACACCGCGAGCTTGAAGAAAGGGTTCGATGCTCTTGTCAAACACCCTCTCGCCCGTTTCAACGCTCGCAAGGGCACTTGCAGTCCCCGCATCGCGGAGCTCGCGCGTGAGCTGGCCCAGGTAGATTTTATTTATCGTTCATCTTGACAATCGCTCATGTCTGTAACAGGAAATGATTCAGAACGCCCTTGAGGACGAGTTCCGCGCGACGAACCCGGACTCGGAAGCCCCTTACGTTCATGTCGCGGATGCGGACCTTCAGCAGTTCCTCCCTGCTCTTCCCACTGCTTCTGAGGAGCCGTCGAGATCATCCTACAGCACCCTCTCTTCCTTCTCCAAACTCGATCCCGACCGCTACCGCCTGTACTGTCACGGTCTCGTTGCTGAGGGCTACGCCCAGGGGAAGGACGCAGACATAACGGAGAGTTCCTCTTCCACCACGACGGCTGTCCGCCGCACGAGTTCTCGCCGTTCTGGCGTCGTCTTTCCGCAGGATATCGATTGGACCGCAGAGTGGGCCGCAACGGACCCTAAGACCCTCGAGTCCGCTACTCTGCCGGACCCTGCGGGCGTCGCGATGGACAAGAGCGATCTCCCGCTGCGCCTTCACGAGAGGTATGGCGTGCCACCTCCGGATGCCCCTGAACGACGGAAGACACGTGCGGCGCAGAGGCAAGCCCTCGAAGCTGCCAAGAACGCTCCCGTCGCGACCACATCGTCGGAGACCCCAGTCGCCCCGCCTCCTGCCGCACCCACATCTCCTTCCGCTCGGCCTCCTGCCGCACCCTCTGTATCACACGTCCCGCCTACTTCCACGACCCCGGCGGCAGCGGCTCCTCCTGCAACAGCGCCGCTAGAGACCGCCTCTGCTCCATCCGCAGCTCCCCAGAAGCCGGCGCCCCTTCCTCCTGCTGCGCCCTCCCACCAGCCTGCACCCCGTATCCCACACGGATTCGCTGTTGGTCCTCGCGGGAGGGGAACCTCCTCAGTCCCTCCTTCATCGCAGGTAACCGACCCCCTGGGCGATGATCCGGACGCCGACGGGGAGGACGACAATATCCATGCCGAGTCTCACGACCCCCCCACCCAGGTATTTGTCCCCTCGTCATCTCAGATCCCTCCGCGGACGAGGAACCCTTGCAGCCGTTGGACGCCACGCATCTGCCGCATGGGCCCTCCCTGTCGTCATCCGAATGGAACCCGGATCCGTCGCCACTCCCCAACATGGTCCCGAGCACTTTCCCAGAGGAGCCTTCCCAACTTCCCCCAATTCCCACTCCAGTAATCCACCCCACCGTCCTGGCCGCGCTGCCGCCTCCGACCTCGCAAGAAACGACGTCGTTTCGCGGCCTCACGACAGGCCTCAATTTGTCCCTGATAACGCAACTGTTCTTCAACGTCTTGGAGGAAGTCAAGGCGGACCCTCAATGCCCATACATCTACGGCGAGCCACAGGACGTTTGCAAGTCGCGGATCGCAAAGTTTTGGGCGCGCGTGCGCGACCGCAAGCAATCCTTGATCCCTGATCAGGTTTTCCCGTACATACGCGACGACCATGCGGACATCTCCTGCGCGCCAACATGGTCCCACTTCCTCGACATGTATGGCATCCCTGACTCCGGGGCCGTCGCGATAGATCGGGCGCGCACACGTTTCATGATGCGCGCTGATCCGATGTTCTCGCCCGTATATGACAACGCCGGCGACGCCACCGCAGCTGTGGCCCTCGCAACGCAAGCGTCGACCGTCTCTGGCCCAACAGGTAATGGTCATGTCTATTACATGATGAGTCTCTCTAACTGACATATCCTCAGATGCAACGGACGAATTGCTGGACCGTAAGCGTCGCGAGCGGTCCACCTCGTTCCTCGAGGATGCTCGCAAGGAGGGCGGCGCGAGCCCACCTACGAACAGAGCAAAGCGCGACCCACCCCAGGAAACGCAGCCCCAGTTGAAGCCATGCTCTTCGGCGATTTTCGACTGGCCCGATGAAGAGCCACGTAACCTGCGCGATCGACCGACAAAAACCACGCCCGGCAATCCGCCACAGATCCTCACGGCAGCGGCGCGCGCACGGGCGAGCTCCGCTTCTTCTGCCAAGTCCAAGGGCGGCCAGCCCAGGAAGTCCGCCAACACGGGTGCACTGCCGTCTGTCAACGAGCACAGTGAGTCCGGTGCTTCTGCACAGGATAGAGAAGCGCCTGGCGCGGTAGGTCGTAGTGAACGTGTTAGGCAATTGGTCCAGGGCAAGCAGCTCGTCCCGCGCAAGCCGTAAAGTTGTAACGAGTCTAGCCAGTTCGTACTCCTGTATTGTTGAAGTGTTCATGCGAATCAATGCAAATGATCCTCACCATGAATTCACGCTAACCCGGATCGCGGCATATTTGGTGCGACGAGGACAGACCGTGTGATTCTCCTGCCTGTGCTGGCGCTGGTAAAATCTTTGAGTGAATGATTAACCACTGTCTCATTAGTGTGTGCTACGTCCCCACAGCAACCTTAAGCACGGAACGTCGCTGTGCGCAGCGTCAGTTTTTTTGTAGTCACTTACCTCTTCTACTACGTTCACAATGTCTGGAAGCAGCAGCCAAGAATCATCGAGGGACCTCTTGTTGGGATCCCGATCTAACAGTGACGCAGAGGGTCTGACGGGCAGGTGCGTGACTTCAATTCAAGACAAATACCATGATCTCAATGCGTGCGTTGAAAGTGTCTTGAACATCGACGCAAATGCAAACGGCCCCCTCCCAATTGCGACGACGGGGAACATCCCTGAGCATGGCCTGGGTGCGCAAGTATTTGAACAAGACGTCGTCGCGGACGCGGAGGAGATCGACTTCGACACCAACTGTCTTCCGCTCACTTGGGACGATGGCGAAGGACTCGACCAAGGAACGCTGACGAACAACGTTCTCGCTCAATTCGCCTGCGACGATAGCCTGGATCAGAAGTACCAGACGATCGCGGCGGAGTCAAAGCCTCTCTCCGACTTCCGGAAGATGTACTCCAACGGGCAAGATCGCTACGTTCGTGAGCAAGCTATGCGCCTTCTGAAGCGAAAGATCAAGGTGGACATTCCGAGTCGAATGAAGTACGACAAAGATCACAAGGACATCGTGTACAGCAATATGGGGGTGCGTCGTTTTCCGTTTTGTCCAAATTTTGTCCATCATCACCGACATTTGTGCCTCAGACACACCTTGACCTTAGGCAGATGATGGGCAACCGTGCTGGGCTCGACGCTGTGCTCCCCAACATGTCTCGCGCTGATGCTCACTACGACCCCGAATGGACCTTCCGGCCTCACTACTGATCGTCGTCACATGCAGTTCAACGGAACGGTGGATTTCCTGCCGTGGGACCCAAACGGTCATCTCCTCTACTTTGGTGTTGCCCGTCAGGTCGAGCATGCCTACATCGTTATGGTACCCAAGACCGCCATTGCGCCGCTGTCGACCCCGGCGGCGTGACGACGTACAAACACGTCCGTCCCATGGACGCTCGATGTGCCCGTGCCGTCTTTATGATGCTGGCGTCTATGTTGGCGAAGATCAATTACAGTAACTTGCAAGTGCGAAACCCTTACCCCAGTCTCGACAGTGACCAAGAAATCAGCGAGTACGAAAATAATATTTTGTGAGTCCGCCTTTCTGCACCGTCCCGTATTGCGCCCTCGCAGGTCGCCTGCTTCCGCGCACCTCCGGCGCTCACATATAGCGTGTGGCGGCATTAGACACCGCGATTGTATGATGTCCCAATATCGCGCGGACGCAGACCGCCTGCATCGGCGCAGATATTGTATGGTGCTCGAACACCGCGCGGACGCAGACCGCCTGCATCGGCGCAGATATATCAAGACATTATATGCGCGCACGCAGGTCCACTGCGTTCGCGGCTAATGCTATGCCATAAGATCACTATCCCATACTGACGTCTTCGTTCCGTAGCACCAACAAATATTACGAGCTGGATCTCTCAACAACAGTGAGATTGCACGACGAGATACGTCGATCGTATCACACGTGGCTCGCTGATGCGCCACAGGCATACCAAGACACGCTATGCGGGTCTTGCGTTCCCTGTGCATTCTCTTCAAACATGGTCAAAACCGACTCATCGATGCTGGGGGGTCTCTCGAACAACAGACCATCTTTTGGTCTCGTTCCGTCGACCCGCAATATCTCAGCGTATTCAAAGTGGCCCTCGCGTTACATATTGAGTACGTCTCCCTGTTCAGGCTAAGACATGTTGCTGATCCCATTCCCCAGATGCTCCGAGGTTGGAGGATGGGATCCGGTTTCTAGGGAGGATATCATCGCCGAGTTCGGTGAAGAAATATACGACAACGACAACGTGAACACCCGTGAAAGAATTGATTTGGACAGATTCCCCGACGTCTTCGACGATGATGGTCGCGAGATCCCCTCTATACATCGACGGGCTTCCCTGTGCCCCGTCTCGCAGCATTCGTCCCCGATACAGGTCCTAGCTATTGCGCTCTCTTGCCGGACCTTCCCCTTTGTCGTTCGCTCTTCACTACAGACATCGCAGAAGACGACGACGACGACGACGAAGTCGAGGATGTGCTCGACCACGGGGGAGGGATCCAAGATGAGGATGAACGCGGCACCCCACCTCCTCGTAGCAGACCACCTCCTCGTGACATCGCGTTCCAGGTCTACCCCACAGCATTCACACACACGCTTGGAAACTGGCAGGCCAAGGGCCTCATCACCAAACTCGCAAACCACGTCAAGTCCATCAACGCCCTCGTCAGTCGCTACCCCTGTACTCGCCCCAGCAATCGAAGGCTCCATTTCCCAGTGCTACAACAACTTCTCTCACCACACTCGCCGAAGCGCAGGTCAACACATCGTGCAACGCGGCATTCTCACCGGTGTTACTGCTGGTGCTTGGGCTACTAACGCCTCGTCCCAACGCACGGCCTCCAAACTGTTTGGCCACGTCGCCTCCGTCCTCCCTCACAAGGCCCTCGAAGAACAGGTCAACCAGGTCCAACAGACCGCCCTTCGATTCGAGAACGTCTTCACTATCCACATGAACCGCCTCAACCCGCATGCCTCAACGGGTCAGAGTTCTTCAATAGCGTCATTGACCCTCTCATCCAGGCTTGCGCAAACCCGACGTCTTCGAGGCCCTTCGCGGCACAACCACTGTCCTGAAAACCTGACGTACATCTGTCACTTTCACTACGTATCCCTGACATCCAACTGACTGTTATTGGTATCTTAGATTTTCCCTGCAATGCTGAAGTGGACAGCTTTCCCCGTCACAGTTCTTATGGAGGAGGTTTGGGACAGACACATTCGACCTGTCCTGGAGAAGCGGTTGTCGCTTCATGGTGCCGTCACCCTTAATGCTCGCTCCCGCCGCGCACCCGCCATCAGCCATCTCGCGACCGTCCCTCCTCCGGAGTGCTGGAACTCCTCGCGATTCTGGATGCGATCGCTGTGTTTCGGTCATACTGGCAGCGCACCTTCTCTCGCCTACGCTCTCATGAAGAAGACCTTTACCAGCCGCGCTCTCTTGGAGGGGTACCTTCCTATGTTTTGGGACGGTCTCGAAGTTTCCGACGCCGCTCCTCTCCTCCCCATCCTCCATTTGCACAAGTGGCCAGTCGACTCCAACAAAGACCCCATCCTCGCATCGAAGCGGTCTCAGTTGTTGACCTATGGTTCTGCGCATCTTGCAGTGGCGTATTCTCTCCCAAAACATTCACTGCAATGCTAACTTCGGTTTCTCAGGGCTACATCGCTTGCTTCAAGATTCAGCTGCGTCTATCCCGACTCATGATTCGGGCGGGCCCCTCTACAGGCACCCATAAAGTCGACTTGGCCCTCAAGGTTCTTGCCGAGTCGTGATCGACGCCTTCGTTCAGGATGTTACGGATCTCGTCCGGAAATCCCTGAAGGCCCTTAAAGACTCCGCAGAACTCCATCCAGAGCGCTATGACACTGAGTGGGTGAAAGTCCGCTGGGATAGCTTTTCTCAGTGGGAGAACACAGCACATCGTCTCGATTATGGCTTTGAGTCGGAAACTTTCATTCAACTCGCTCGCTCCCTGACGAAGAACGAAGGTGACCCAATCCGGGGCCTGCCTCCTAGCACTATCAAGTCAATCTCCATCGGTGATCTCGCCCGTTCTATCCATGACATTTGCCTCCGCGCGGAGGTTCGCCAGCAAATCCGTGCGCCTGTTTGGCGTGATGGTACCCTTCCCTCCGTCGCGCGGATGGCCATCGCGAACGCCCATAGCCGCATGGGCCGCTCTGTCCCAGATCAGGAGAAAGCTGACCAGCTGGTGAAGTTCTTCATGAAAGCGCTTCGTACGCGCAATGTTCATTTCTTCCCTAACGCGCCCCCTGGTGGGGGTGCGTCGCCATCCATCGAGGCCTGGACTTTTCTCGGGAACGGCCCAAACACGGACGACATTGCCAATAACCGGCTTGAAACGATCGGCGCTCATCGCACTCGTCTTTGGGAAGAGCAGGGACGCATCGCCAGTCAGGCTGATGTCAACGCGCAATGGTCCATCCTCGACTGCTCCATCGAGTCCTTCGCATCGTACATCAACCATGCCTGCCTCCCCGAGGAGTGGAATTACAAAGGGGAAAAGTCGATTACCGGCAATGCGCTCATTCGGCCCGTGTACGACTGGGCTGAGACGCGTCTTAGCAACCCCTCCGTGGATTGGCGAACTCGCCTCGCCGTTACCCTCGGTTTCCTCCTTAGCAAGCTCCTTCCCAACCATATCTTCTGTCCAGACAGCGGTAAAGTCCAGGAATATCCCATCTTAGAGACGGTCACTTCGCAGCTTCGTCAAGTCGTCCCCGCTACGCGGCATCATTCTATCACTATCGTCCGTCAACTGCCATGGGTTGCAAAACCCAACCGCGGTGGAACAACTGACCGCAGTTTGTACTTCACCCAAGCCAGCGTCGTCATTCTCGCCTGGATCGATCCGACTTCGCCAATACGCAAGCAGTTAGCGTTGAAGCAAGCGAAAAAACGACTTAATTTCGACGTTCAACTCTAAGCACAGTTTGTGGTCGGCTTTTTTGGTGATTGACAATTCGATGACGCCTATTCTCATCTGTAGCTGCGAAGGGACTTGGCGTCGCCAACATGGTCCGTCTGGGTGTACTTGAAGCACAAGGCGAAGCCATCCTCAGCTCCCCGAAGCCCAACCGCGCGTTACTTCGCTCGCTCCGAATCAGTCCTTCAGGCCTGGAGCAATGAAGTTACCCACGCATTCCGTCGGGGCCCTAACGCGATCTACACCCTTGCGCTGTCCATCTTCCGAAGTGAGGTCGTGAATCATCTCATCCAGGCAGGCGAGTTTCCCAGTCGGCCTCTTCCTGTTGTCCCCCTGGCTGGCACCTCTACAACGATCTCCCAGAAGCGGGTACTCGAGGTTTCGGATTCCGAGGAAGAACGTGATCGTGTCCGCCGCCGCCGTCGATGAGGCCGGTTCCGCCTCATATGATAATATTCCAGTAATACCATGATCAATAATGCCTACCCACTCCTACAACTATATTAGCTCTTATCTCATATGTGTTAGCAGAGACTCGTGTGTCAATGTTGGTCAATGTTGACAGACGAGTTTTGCGCCCTAGCAGGTCACCTGCGTGCGCGCAAGGACCCTTATACTACAATCAATACACTGTAGCACACCGCGCCTGCGCCGTCGCAGCCGCCCTGCGTCCGCGCATCGTCGCCTTCATAGTGATAGTGATTGTGTTCGGTAAACCGTCTCGTCTCACCTTCGTTGTAGGTATACGCAACTCAACTGACATTGGGGGATCTTGGTAAGATGTGCCATGCGAATGTACTGAACCTGATCGCAATGAAAGACATGGCTAACGATCCGTATCGCAATCCACTCCTCTGTGCGACGCCATAACGGCTGTGTGCCACGAGAGCGTCGTTTGAAAGGAGATAGGACTCCCTTCTCTAAGAGTGATGCGCGTCGGAACGATGACAAGTCGGTCTGAGTTTCATATTCAATGATGTCACTACAATGTGCACATTCTGCGGTATCGCGAGACGTGTGCCAGCTGTCCTATCCCTCCTACATTCACATCTGTTATCGGCATCCGTCGCATATGTGTCGTTTGGCAGACATCGCCTGGTTCCAGTGGAAGTGAAAGCATCTGACTCAATGTGTGTCCTGTCTCCTTGCCGTGTCCACCTTCACCTGTCCAGTTCACTGATACTGAAAGGCAGCGGCCAACTTACAACGAGCTGTCATAACGCATTTGCGATGGGTGGTGTACGGAGCACAGATGAGGAAGTTCTTCCTATTTCTCGTATATCACAGATCATCGTGAGCATAATTTCTCTCGTGGGCTGGAGTTGTTCTCACGAGATTACGTAATATCCAGCGCGAAAGGGATTCTTTTGACGTTCATTGCCTATTCACTGTTCGGATGATTGCACTCCTCTATGTTTGCCCGTTCGTATCCAGACCAGTGCTTCCTTCCATAGTGTAGAGCTTATATTACAGGTAACGTTTGTGACAAAGTGCTCACATTATGTGTCCTATGGAGTTCTGCTTCAATGCTACGTCACATGTAATGAGAGTCCACATCTCAATGAATGGTGAGTAAAATGTCGGCACTTACATCTTCTGAACATAAAAGCCTATTGAATAGTATTGTCGGAAGGTTTGCCTGTGCGCAAAGTGTGTGCAAGACTGGTTGTATTGTAATTGTTACCTGGTTGTAGGCTGGAGTTGGTGTCGGAGGAGGGTGAGAAAAATGTGACGGGGTTGGTTGCACTAGTTGAGGGCGAGGGTTAGGTGGCGAGAACGTCGGTGTCAGTTTGGGTGTGTACGGCACTTGCGCTGGTTTCTGTGTGCGTTTCAGTTGTTTGCTGTCTGGAGCGTGGAGTTGGTGTCGGGGAAGGGTGAGAAAATGTGACGGGGTTGGTTGCACTAGTTTAGGGCGAGGGTTAGGTGGCGAGAACGTCGGTGTTAGTTTGGGTGTGTTACGGCACTTGCGCTGGTTTCTGCGTGCGTTTACACTAAGTTGAGTCTGGAGCGTGGAGTTGGTGTCGGAGGAGGGTGAGAAAAACGTGACGGGGCTGGTTGCACTAGTTGAGGGCGAGGGTTAGGTGGCGAGAACGTCGGTGTTAGTTTGGGTGTGTTACGGCACTTGCGCTGGTTTCTGCGTGCATTTACACTAAGTTGAGTCTGGAGCGTGGAGTGGTGTCGGAGGAGGGTGGGAAAATGTGACGGGGCTGGTTGCACTAGTTGAGGGCGAGGTTAGGTGGCGAGAACGTCGGTGTCAGTTTGGGTGTGTTACGGCACTTGCACTGGTTTCTGTGTGCGTTTAGTTGTTTACTGTCTGGAGCGTGGAGTTGGTGTCGGAGGAGGGTGAGAAAAACGTGACGGGGCTGGTTGCACTAGTTGAGGGCGAGGGTTAGGTGGCGAGAACGTCGGTGTTAGTTTGGGTGTGTTACGGCACTTGCGCTGGTTTCTGCGTGCGTTTACACTAAGTTGAGTCTGGAGCGTGGAGTTGGTGTCGGAGGAGGGTGAGAAAAACGTGACGGGGCTGGTTGCACTAGTGATGGCGAGGGTTAGGTGGCGAGAACGTCGGTGTTAGTTTGGGTGTGTTACGGCACTTGCGCTGGTTTCTGCGTGCATTTACACTAAGTTGAGTCTGGAGCGTGGAGTTGGTGTCGGAGGAGGGTGGGAAAAATGTGACGGGGGCTGGTTGCACTAGTTGAGGGCGAGGTTAGGGTGGCGAGAACGTCGGTTGTTCAGTTTTGGGTGTGTTACGGCACTTGCACTGGTTTCTGTGTGCGTTTAGTTGTTTACTGTCTGGAGCGTGGAGTTGGTGTCGGAGGGAGGGTGAGAAAAACGTGACGGGGCTGGTTGCACTAGTTGAGGGCGAGGGTTAGGTGGCGAGAACGTCGGTGTTAGTTTGGGTGTGTTACGGCACTTGCGCTGGTTTCTGCGTGCGTTTACACTAAGTTGAGTCTGGAGCGTGGAGTTGGTGTCGGAGGAGGGTGGGAAAAATGTGACGGGGCTGGTTGCACTAGTTGAGGGCGAGGGTTAGGTGGCTGAGAACGTCGGTGTTAGTTTGGGTGTGTTACGGCACTTGCGCTGGTTTCTGCGTGCATTTACACTAAGTTGAGTCTGGAGCGTGGAGTTGGTGTCGGAGGAGGGTGGGAAAAATGTGACGGGGCTGGTTGCACTAGTTGAGGGCGAGGGTTAGGTGGCGAGAACGTCGGTGTCAGTTTGGGTGTGTTACGGCACTTGCACTGGTTTCTGTGTGCGTTTTAGTTGTTTACTGTCTGGAGCGTGGAGTTGGTTGTCGGAGGAGGGTGAGAAAAAAACGTGACGGGGCTGGTTGCACTAGTGAGGGCGAGGGTTAGGTGGCGAGAACGTCGGTGTTAGTTTGGGTGCTGTTACGGCACTTGCCGCTGGTTTCTGCGTGCGTTTACACTAAGTGAGTCTGGAGCGTGGAGTTGGTGCGGAGGAGGGTGAGAAAAAAACGTGACGGGGCTGGTTGCACTAGTTGAGGGCGAGGGTTAGGTGGCGAGAACGTCGGTGTTAGTTTGGGTGTGTTACGGCACTTGCGCTGGTTTCTGCGTGCGTTTACACTAAGTTGAGTCTGGAGCGTGGAGTTGGTGTCGGAGGAGGGTGAGAAAAATGTGACGGGGCTGGTTGCACTAGTTGAGGGCGAGGGTTAGGTGGCGAGAACGTCGGTGTTAGTTTGGGTGTGTACGGCACTGCGCTGGTTTCTGCGTGCGTTTACATAAGTTGAGTCTGGAGCGTGGAGTTGGTTGTCGGAGGAGGGTGAGAAAAACGTGACGGGCTGGTTGCACTAGTTGAGGGCGAGGGTTAGGTGGCGGAGAACGTCGGTGTAGTTGGTGGTGTTACGGCACTTGCGCTGGTTCTGCGTGCGTTTACACTAAGTTGAGTCTGGAGGCGTGGAGTTTGGTGTCGGAGGAGGGTGAGAAAATGTGACGGGGTGGTTGCACTAGTTGAGGGCGAGGGGTTAGGTGGCGAGAACGTCGGTGTCAGTTTGGGTGTGTTACGGCACTTGGCACTGGTTTCTGTGTGGCGTTTTAGTTGTCTACTGTCTGGAGCGTGGAGTTGGTGTCGGAGGAGGGTGAGTAAAAACGTGACGGGGCTGGTTGCACTAGTTGAGGGCGAGGGTTTAGGTGGCGAGAACGTCGGTGTTAGTTTGGGTGTGTTACGGCACCTTGCGCTGGTTTCTGCGTGCATTACACTAAGTTGAGTCTGGAGCGTGGAGTTGTGCGCGAGGAGGGTGGGAAAAATGTGACGGGGCTGGTTGCACTAGTTGAGGGCGCAGGGGTTTAGGTGGCCTGAGACGTCGGTGTCAGTTTGGGTGTGTTACGGCACTTGCACTGGTTTCTGTGTGCGTTTAGTTGTTTACTGTCTGGAGCGTGGAGTTGGTGTCGGAGGAGGGTGAGAAAAACGTGACGGGGCTGGTTGCACTAGTTGAGGGCGAGGGTTAGGTGGCGGAGAACGTCGGTGTTAGTTTGGGTGTGTTACGGCACTTGCGCTGGTTTCTGCGTGCGTTTACCACTAAGTTGAGTCTGGAGCGTGGAGTTGGTGTCGGAGGAGGGTGGGAAAAATGTGACGGGGCTGGTTGCACTAGTTGAGGGCGAGGGTTAGGTGGCGAGAACGTCGGTGTTAGTTTGGGTGTGTACGGCACTTGCGCTGGGTTTCTGCGTGCGTTTACACTAGTTGAGTCTGGAGCGTGGAGTTGGTGTCGGAGGAGGGTGGGAAAAATGTGACGGGGCTGGTTTCACTAGTTGAGGGCGAGGGTTAGGTGGCGAGAACGTCGGTGTCAGTTTGGGTGTGTTACGGCACTTGCGCTGGTTTCTGTGTGCGTTTTAGTTGTTTACTGTCTGGAGCGTGGAGTTGGTGTCGAGGAGGGTGAGAAAAACGTGACGGGCTGGTTGCACTAGTTGAGGGCGAGGGTTAGGTGGCGAGAACGTCGGTGTTAGTTTGGGTGTGTTACGGCACTTGCGCTGGTTTCTGCGTGCGTTTACACTAAGTTGAGTCTGGAGCGTGGAGTTGGTGTCGGAGGAGGGTGAGGAAAAATGTGACGGGGCTGGTTTGCACTAGTTGAGGGCGAGGGTTAGGTGGCGAGAACGTCGGTGTTAGTTTGGGTGTGTTACGGCACTGTGCGCTGGTTTCTGCGTGCGTTTACACTAAGTTGAGTCTGGAGCGTGGAGTTGGTGTCGGAGGAGGGTGAGAAAAACGTGACGGGGCTGGTTGCACTAGTTGAGGGCGAGGGTTAGGTGGCCGAGAGAAAGTCGGTGTTAGTTTGGGTGTGTACGGCACGTGCGCTGGTTTCTGCGTGCGTTTACACTAAGTGAGTCTGGAGCGTGGAGTTGGTGTCGGAGGAGGGTGAGAAAATGTGACGGGGCTGGTTGCACTAGTTGAGGGCGAGGTTTAGGTGGCGAGAACGTCGGTGTCAGTTTGGGTGTGTTACGGCACTTGCACTGGTTTCTGTGTGCGTTTAGTTGTTTACTGTCTGGAGCGTGGAGTTGGTGTCGGTAGGAGGGTGAGAAAAACGTGACGGGGCTGGTTGCACTAGTTGAGGGCGAGGGTTAGGTGGCGAGAACGTCGGTGTTAGTTTGGGTGTGTTACGGCACTTGCGCTGGTTTCTGCGTGCATTTACACTAAGTTGAGTCTGGAGCGTGGAGTTGGTGTCGGAGGAGGGTGGGAAAAATGTGACGGGGCTGGTTGCACTAGTTGAGGGCGAGGGTTAGGTGGCGAGAACGTCGGTTGTCAGTTTGGGTGTGTTACGGCACTTGCGCTGGTTTCTGTGTGCGTTTTAGTGTTTACTGTCTGGAGCGTGGAGTTGGTGTCGGAGGAGGGTGAGAAAAAACGTGACGGGGGCTGGTTTGCACTAGTTGAGGGCGAGGGTTAGGTGGCGAGACCGTCGGTGTTAGTTTGGGTGTGTTACGGCACTTGCGCTGGTTTCTGCGTGCGTTACACTAAGTTGAGTCTGGAGCGTGGAGTTGGTGTCGGAGGAGGTGGGGAAAAATGTGACGGGGCTGGTTGCACTAGTTGAGGGCGAGGGTTAGGTGGCGGAGAACGTCGGTGTCAGTTTGGGTGGGTTACGGCACTTGCACTGGTTTCTGTGTGCGTTTAGTTGTTTACTGTCTGGAGCGTGGAGTTGGTGTCGGAGGAGGGTGAGAAAAACGTGACGGGGCTGGTTGCACTAGTTGAGGGCGAGGGTTAGGTGGCGAGAACGTCGGTGTTAGTTTGGGTGTGTTACGGCACTTGCGCTGGTTTCTGCGTGCATTTACACTAAGTTGAGTTGGAGCGTGGAGTTGGGTGTCGGAGGAGGGTGGGAAAAATGTGACGGGGCTGGTTGCACTAGTTGAGGGCGATGGTTAGGTGGCGGAGAACGTCGGTGTCAGTTTGGGTGTGTTACGGCACTGCACTGGTTTCTGTGTGCGTTTTTAGTTGTTTACTGTCTGGAGCGTGGAGTTGGTGTCGGAGGAGGGTGAGAAAAAACGTGACGGGGCTGGTTGCACTAGTTGAGGGCGAGGGTTAGGGTGGCGAGAACGTCGGTGTTAGTTGGGTGTGTTACGGCACTTGCGCTGGTTTCTGCGTGCGTTACACTAAGTTGAGTCTGGAGCGTGGAGTTGGTGTCGGAGGAGGGTGGGAAAAATGTGACGGGGCTGGTTGCACTAGTTGAGGGCGCGAGGGTTAGGTGGCGAGAACGTCGGTGTCAGTTTGGGTGTGTTACGGCACTTGCGCTGGTTTCTGTGTGCGTTTTTAGTTGTTTACTGTCTGGAGCGTGGAGTTGGTGTCGGAGGAGGGTGAGAAAAAAGTGACGGGGCTGGTTGCACTAGTTGAGGGCGAGGGTTAGGTGGCGAGAACGTCGGTGTCAGTTTGGGTGTGTACGGCACTTGCACTGGTTTCTGTGTGCGTTTTAGTTGTTTACTGTCTGGAGCGTGGAGTGGGTCGGAGGAGGGTTGAGAAACGTGACGGGGCTGGTTGCACTAGTTGAGGGCGAGGGTTAGGTGGCGAGAACGTCGGTGTTAGTTGGGTGTGTTACGGCACTTGCGCTGGTTTCTGCGTGCGTTTACACTAAGTTGAGTCTGGAGCGTGGAGTTGGTGTCGGAGGAGGGTGGGGAAAAATGTGACGGGGCTGGTTGCACTAGTTGAGGGCGAGGGTTAGGTGGCGAGAACGTCGGTGTCAGTTTGGGTGTGTACGGCACTTGCGCTGGTTTCTGTGTGCGTTTTAGTTGTTTACTGTCTGGAGCGTGGAGTTGGTTGTCGGAGGAGGGGTGAGAAAAACGGACGGGGATGGTTGCACTAGTTGAGGGCAGAGGGTTAGGTAGGCGAGAACGCGGGTTAGTGTGGGTGTGTAGGCACTGCGCTGGTTTCTGCGTGCGTTTACACTAAGTTGAGTCTGGAGCGTGGAGTTGGTGTCGGAGGAGGGTGGGAAAAATGTGACGGGGCTGGTGCACAGTTGAGGGCGAGGGGTTAGGTGGCCGAGAACGTCGGTGTCAGTTTGGGTGTGTTACGGCACTTGCGCTGGTTTCTGTGTGCGTTTTAGTTGTTTTACTGTATGGAGCGTGGAGTTGGTGTCGGAGGAGGGTGAGGGAAGGAAAACGTGACGGGCTGGTTGCACTAGTTGAGCGGCGAGGGGTTAGGTGGCGAGAACGTCGGTGTTAGTTTGGGTGTGTTACGGCACTTGCGCTGGTTTCTGCGTGCGTTTACACTAAGTTGAGTACTGGAGGTGGAGTTGGTGTCGGAGGAGGGTGGGAAAAATGTGACGGGGCTGGGTTGCACTCGTTGAGGGCGAGGGTTAGGTGGCAGAGAACGTAGGTGTCAGTTTGGGTGTGTTACGGCAATTGCGCTGGTTTCTGTATGCTGGTTTTAGTTGTTTACTGTCTGGAGCGTGGAAGTTGGTGTCGGAGGAGGGTGAGGAAAAACGTGACAGGGGTGGTTGCATAGTTGAGGGCGAGGGTTAGGTGGGCGAGAACGTCGGTGTTAGTTTGGGTGTGTTACGGCACTTGCGCTGGTTTTCTGCGTGCGTTTACACTAAGTTGAGTATGGAGGTGGAGTTGGTGTCGGAGGGGTGGGGAAAAATGTGTACGGGGCTGGTTGCACTAGTTGAGGGCGAGGGTTAGGTGGCGAGAACGCGGTGTCAGTTTGGGTGTGTTACGGCACTTGCGCTGGTTTTCTGTGTGCGTTTTAGTTGTTACTGTCTGGAGCGGTGGAGTTGGTGTCGGAGAGGAGAGGGTGAGAAAACGTGACGGGGCTGGTTGCACTAGTGAGGGAGCAGGGGTTTAGGTGGCTGAGAACGTCGGGTGTTAGTTGGGTGTGTTACGGCAACTGCGCTGGTTTTCGCGTGGTGTTTACACTAAGGTGAGTCTGGAGCGTGGAGTTGGTGTCGGCAGGCGGGTGGGAAAAATGTTGACGGGGCTGGTTGTAAACTAGTGAGGGCGGGGTTAGGTGGCGAGAACGTCGGTGTCAGTTTGGGTGTGTTACGGCACTTGCGCTGGTTTCTGTGTGCGTTTTAGTTGTTTACTGTCTGGAGCGTGGAGTTGGTGTCGGAGGAGGGTGAGAAAAACGTGACGGGGCTGGTTGCACTAGTTGAGGGCGAGGGTTAGGTGGCGAGAACGTCGGTGTCAGTTTGGGTGTGTTACGGCACTTGCGCTGGTTTCTGTGCGTTTTAGTTGTTTACTGTCTGGAGCGTGGAGTTGGTGTCGGAGGAGGGTGAGAAAAACGTGACGGGGCTGGTTGCACTAGTTGAGGGCGAGGGTTAGGTGGCGAGAACGTCGGTGTTAGTTTGGGTGTGTTACGGCACTTGCGCTGGTTTCTGCGTGCGTTTCACTAAGTTGAGTCTGGAGCGTGGAGTTGGTGTCGGAGGAGGGTGGAAAAATGTGACGGGGCTGGTTGCACTAGTTGAGGGCGAGGGTTAGGTGGCGAGAACGTCGGTGTCAGTTTGGGTGTGTTACGGCACTTGCGCTGGTTTCTGTGTGCGTTTTAGTTTCTGTCTGGAGCGTGGAGTTGGTGTCGGAGGGGGTAGAAAAACGTGACGGGCTGGTTGCACTAGTTGAGGGCGAGGGTTAGGTGGCGGAACGTCGGTGTTAGTTTGGGTGTGTTACGGCACTTGCGCTGGTTTCTGCGTGCGTTTACACTAAGTTGAGTCTGGAGCGTGGAGTTGGTGTCGGAGGAGGGTGGGAAAAATGTGACGGGGCTGGTTGCACTAGTTGAGGGCGAGGGTTAGGTGGCGAGAACGTCGGTGTCAGTTTGGGTGTGTTACGGCACTTGCGCTGGTTTCTGTGTGCGTTTAGTTGTTTACTGTCTGGAGCGTGGAGTTGGTGTCGGAGGAGGGTGAGAAAAATGACGGGGCTGGTTGCACTAGTTGAGGGCGAGGGTTAGGTGGCGAGAACGTCGGTGTCAGTTGGGTGTGTTACGGCACTTGCGCTGGTTTCTGTGTGCGTTTAGTTGTTTACTGTCTGGAGCGTGGAGTTGGTGTCGGAGGAGGGTGAGAAAAACGTGACGGGGCTGGTTGCACTAGTTGAGGGCGAGGGTTAGGTGGCGAGAACGTCGGTGTCAGTTTGGGTGTGTTACGGCACTTGCGCTGGTTTCTGCGTGCGTTTACACTAGTTGAGTCTGGAGCGTGGAGTTGGTGTCGGAGGAGGGTGGGAAAAATGACGGGCTGGTTGCACTAGTTGAGGGCGAGGGTTAGGTGGCGAGAACGTCGGTGTCAGTTTGGGTGTGTTACGGCACTTGCGCTGGTTTCTGTTGCGTTTTAGTTGTTCTGTCTGGAGCGTGGAGTTGGTGTCGGAGGAGGGTGAGAAAAAGTGACGGGCTGGTTGCACTAGTTGAGGTTAGGGTTAGGTTAGGGTAGGGTTAGGGTTAGTGTTGGTTAGTGGTTAGGTTAGGGTTAGGGTTAGTTAGGGT